>JAFEMH010003423.1:0-266845 GCA_022495995.1 Adenophora triphylla var. japonica
TCGCACTTAGAATGGTGGCCTTTATCCCCCATCAAGAAGTTAAGTTCTCTACGTTAGCCGGAGTAGGCCGCGTGCGTAGTACAGCAGCCCGAGCTAATCTTGGATCATGTGCTTCGAACAAGGAAGAAGAGGGAGCTAGAAGTTGAAACTCCCGAGGGAAATTGGAAACTCTCAAAATCTCGGTCACCACAACTTCACGACTATCTACAATCACCTATGTAGTAAGAGGTGACCTATCACTCACATGACTCTGCCATGACCGAGCCGACACATCCCTCCCAAAACACCAAGGTCGAAGCAGTATGCGCTATGGTCGACTGGATCATCACTGGCGAGCTATGCGCTTCAGATCGACTCTGCACCCTGGGGCTACCACCTGAGAGATTGCAAGTAATGCAATCAGAGAGAGATGATAGTTGAAGTTAGGCCCCACACTTAGGGGCTTAGCAAAGAGCAGAGGGTTCGTGAAATCACTGGTCGTGACCCCGCAGCTCGTAGATGGGTTTTAACTAGAACTCCGTGGACGAGCTAGAAGAAGTGGTAGCTAATCCCTCCCTACCCCGACGTCGGGGGTAATCTCAAATCGGAAGCACAATTTGCTCGCCCGAGGAAAGAGCGTAAAATAGTCGAGCCATCGAAGGAGTGCATGACGTCTTTGCTTCGGGCGAGTAGAAGACATGAGCCGGATCGGGAGGAAGTCGCCTTATCAAATACTACTTTTAAAGTTTCCGCTTTTTAGCTCCAAGATCGCTTCTCTACTTTTAGTTTTACTTCCAATTCCAATTTCTTCTCTGCTTTTCTCAGTGTAATCGTTCTACTACTTCAATAAAGTTGCGCTATATTCAACCAAGTTATTTTACCTCTATGCATCGTCCTAACAAAGCCTCCGACTCTTAGTCGCCTCGTTCCTTTTAACAAGTCCGACTCTTAGTTGACTTCGGTTCTAACAGCTCGACTCTTAGTCGCCCCGTTCCTCTTTAACAAGTCCGACTCTTAGTCGACTCGTTCTAACAGTTTCGACTCTTAGTCGCCCTCGTTTTTAACAAGTCCGACTCTTGGGGTCGACTTCATTCTTAACAAGCTCGACTCTTAGTCGCCTCGTTCCTTTAACAAGTCTCGACTCTTAGTCGACTTCGTTCTAACAAAGTCGGCTCTTGGTTAGCCTCGTTCCTATTAACAATGGGTCCGACTCTTAGTTGACTTAGCGACAATTCAAATTCGACCAAAAACTCGTGACAATTCCGAGTCTATCTTATAAATCTAGTTCGACATACATATCAACAAGGATCTAAATAAAACGATTCAAGTATGGGTCAACTACGAATAATTAAAGCAAAGTCCCCAAAGCGGGCTAAGGACTCGACAGGCAAGCAAATGTTACGAGTTAAAAGCCTCCCCAAACTCGGGGCAAGGGCATAGACTACTTAAAGCAAAAACAAAATTGTTTTGTAACTTGTTTCATTACATCATCAAATAAATAAACAAGAAAGTCTCAAACTTTTGGATCGTCCTCGCCTTTGCTGGACAGTTTGGCCTCGATCATCGCGACATCGATCTTTCTCTCTCCTCAAGGTCAAAGATCAACAAAAATCTTTGCTTTTTGGTCAATCTCTTCTTCCAATTCATCTTTTCTTCTAAGTCCTTGAGCATGGTGTTGGAAAATTTACCGCCTCGATTGGAGGTGTGCGACCCAAGGCTCGGCCCCGCTTCTTCATCTTCTGGAGCGATGGCCCCTGTGTCATTGTCACTGTAAGGCACTTCGAGGGTGACCGCCGCGGGCCAAAGATCATCATATCTGTTCTTCGAGGCCCACTTGGCCAACTGTTGGAGGGAGACATCGATGGAGGGATTCCACAAGGATACTATCGAGCCATATACTGTGTCGACTCAACATCGTGAGAAAGAGAAGGTTTGACTTTGGAATGTTGTCATTAAGCACTCGCCACTATCCTTATATGCTTCTACAACAAACCCTCCGCAATGCCCTTCGCCTTGGCATCTTAGACTCTTCCTTCCATTGTGCTCGAGCCGCCGCACTATGATCTTCATTTAACTTAGTCAAGGACTCATCACGATCATGAAGCATCTTCTTGGCCCTGGTCTCCACTTCGCCTTTAATCTCCTCTTTCTTTAGCCTCGAAGGTCGTATTTTCCTCTCTCAAAGATGCGCCTACCTCCTTTTTCCCGGCAATCCCTCGAGCTCAAACAATGCCTCGTCCCTCTCCTTCTCCGCACGTGATGGAGAAGCTTCAGTGGAGTCGTAAGCAGAATTGGCATCCACCAACTCCTCCCTCGGCCTTCGCTCACCTCTTGGAACTTCCGAGCATATTGGGTTTCGCGATCTTTCTCCCGTTCCAAAGCATCCTCCAACTCGTACTTCGCTTGCTCCCGACAAGAGGTAAGGGACTCCGCATCAACATATGGAAATGGGTTAGCTCGACAAGTAAATCACAAGTAAGGTACACGACCTACGAATGTTGCGACTAAACTAGCAAAGAAAGATAAGCAAAAAAAGACAAAGTCTTACTCTCACAGGTGAGATATGGCCTGACCTATCGGCAAACTCCTCTAGAGTGAGCCCCTTCTCATTAAAGCAGGCTAGCATGTTGGGATTTACATCTCGTCTTACTACGACTTGACCATATCCCTAGTTCAGATACCGCGGCCAAGTTATCAAGGGGAGTGAGAGGAGGCACCTGACTTAGCCCGACCACTTCAGCCTGCACAAACTCTGTGCGAGTAGGAGTTCGAGAAGAGGGATGGTCGGAGCTCCACGTATTTTGAAATTCTAGTCCCCCAAGAGTCCTTGGTCGTCGCGTAGACCTCTTCCTCGGCTTGGACTTCCGGTGGAGAGAGTATCCTCATCTTGCGCATCGATGAGGTCAATATCAACATCTGAGGGGCCTCTCCACTCGCTCATAGTGTTGATTCGGGATCCGACATCTTCTTAGTCGAAGCGATCGACCTCTTATCGGGCCTTCTACCTTAGCCGCCTCGATCTCTGGGGAGCCAAATGTTCAAGGGGTTCTGGCAGGCCTCAATCTCCTCGGATATAGGAACCATCCCCACGCCGTCTCTTTGGGCAAGAACTTATTTCTTTCCACTGCTATCGCTTCTCTACTGCGCGGCCTCTTGCATTGGTCGCTCCATTAGCCCTGGTTCTCTTCTTCCTCTTGGAATTTGGTACTCACAATACGAACCATATTTGCTTTAGCCGTTCAGAGTAAGTACTAGTAGACAAGAAAGAAAAAGTTAAGCAAGATATGTTCGAGCTACGTATTGTCGAGGTAAATAGAAATGTACGGAAAGTAAAAAGGAACGAGTTAAGCTAATTACCACCTGCATGCTCTCCATTGGTTCTACTGCATCACGGGGTTTTCTCGAGCGTAAGTGACATTGGTTTTCAAATATACTCTAAGTGCGTGGGTCACCCAATCGGGATACCTAGGACCTCCCGCACTAATCGAAAGCTAAGGAGCCACATCCCCATCACCACCTAACAACATCCTAGCTTCAATGGAAATTTTTCTTGTTTGACCCTAATAATTCCCAACTAATGGGCCCCTTTCGCTAGCTATCAAGTTGCGGCCTCATCGAGATAGTTCTTTGCTCCAATCGGGTGCCCAAAGCATTCCCTCCTCCTTCAGAAGTTCTTTCGATTCAGTCATTTGGCGTAGGGAATTCCCGAAACCCGGACTTCCAGACTCTCGACCAAAATAAATGCGGGATTCTAATCTACTACCTTTGTCGGGCAAATTTACAAACAACTCTGAGGGCCTCTGGCCCCGGTTGGGGTAGCCTAAGCCCTAAGGTCTTCTTATCTTTAGTAGGACCTTAAAAAATTCTCTAAAAACTTTCATCCGCAAGGCTCATACCCAATAAACCGGCACACCATGGTGAATAGAGATCGAAGACCACTGCACACTAGCTCCACCGGCATTGGGACGGCATCCATGCACTCCAGAAACTCGCAGATGAAAGGGTTCAGTCGGAGTCTAAGCCCAGCTTTGAACTGATCATAATAAAAGGCCACTCTAGTTGGGTTCATGGCCCAGTGACCCCACTCCCGAGCTTTCCTCTCTTTTTCAGTGTAGTGGGTAAGAATATAGTCCTTTGGGTTTACCTCGAAGAACTTGTAAAGTATCTTCAACCTCGATTATGAGTTCTTCTTCTTCCCCGGATCTGGTTTGGGAGCTACGTATCCCCTTTCGTTCCAACCTAGAACAGCTGTCGAGCAGAACGCATCCACAATCTTCCTAGAGGAAGAGCTCATAGAGGCCTGGGTCGACATATCTGTTTAACATGAAGAAACAGGGGAATAAGTCCTAGATATAGACTCATACGACCTACCTAAGGGCGACATAGATTTCCCTGGGAAGCCTTGTCTATTTCTAAGGAAAGAGGGTTTATTGGGTTCCCTAATGTAAAACAAGACTAAGTGATCAAGCAGCTCGTGAAAAAGGTGGAAACAAACGATATTTTGGTTGCCTTCTTCCAAATCACCTAGGTTCTCCCCTACAGGCAAATCTAATTCTCTAAATTTCAAGCCCCACCTGGTCAGAATGATAGCACACTCCTTGTTGGGTATGCATACTTTAACCCTCCTAGCTTTAGCTTAGATTTGATTGATACCATAACCTCATCTCTATTTTTAGGACTTTAGGCCCATATATAATGAAGCTTAGACTTCAATTTTTTAGCTAAGTCCATTTTATAGAATAGGTTTTATTTGGAAGCTTCATGGCTGGCACAAGACTCATTGGACATGAGGTTTCAGTTCAAAGGTTTCAGACCGCACCATCAAAATCGCATTAGCAAACCGCCCCAAGCAAATTGCTCTGTGGAATTTTGTATCTGAAACCGCATCTTGTAGACTCAGTGCAACCGCAGTAGTGAACCGCTCTAGCAAACCGAATTTCTGTTCAATCTTAAGACCGCTCTGAGAAACCTCATCTGGTGAAACTGCACTTACTCAACCGCATGCACACCAGACCGCATCAAATAATTGAAGACTTGAAGTGAGCCACATATGACAATCCACGTCAGCAATATCAAAAGTCAACCACCAAATCTTGTCACGTGACTAAGTGACAGACAAGATCTGCAAGGATCTTAAAAAGGTGACAGATGTCCTTCATACCTTATTTGCAGCTGAAGTCTAATCAACTTTATCTGCAATTGTTGTACCAAAGGGCAAAAGTGGATTTGTGGACCAATCAGAAAGCACCAGTACAGTCCTTGCAAACAGCTGTGTCCAATGGCTACATTCTTTGTGCTTGGGTATAAATAACCCTATCTACAACACTTGAAGATTGCTTGAGAATTTGACTTGCTGTGAGTTCATAAGAAGTTGAAGCTCTGCCCAGAAAATATTCATCCCTTTGAATCTTCATCTTCTTCCTTCAAGAAATATTTCCTAGCCCAGAAATCAAGCCTTAAACACCATCAAGAATCATTGTGCTCTACATCATACAGATTTAAAGAGTCTTGATCTTGTTCAACACATAAACCTCACTTGTTTAATCACATAGATTATTCATTTGAGATACACCGATTATAGTCTAGGATTTGATCTTCATAGAATAGATTTTAGATCTGAGTATTGATCTTTGTACTTTGTAATCTCTCTCATACTCTAATATAAAATCCAACTCTTAGAAAATCGAAGACTAACCATCTTGGTAGTGGATGTAGATCATTTATGATTGAACCACTCCAAATATTGTGTTCTTCAATTCTGCACTTTTATTTACTGTTCATTGCTAATTATTTTGTCTTATATGTTTGATCTTATTTTCAGTTATCCATTATTGTGAATTGTGTTTGAAGTTAACTTTGTCAAAACCTCACTTTTCAGTTTTATAAACCGCACTAAAAATCGCTCATCAAAACCGCACCTCTAAACCGCTTTGTAAACTTAAATATTTAGCTGTGCATTTTGCAATACTACTTGCAGTTTTGATACTCTGCAAGCAGTTTAGTAAGCAAGAGGTTTAGTTTTTCAAAAGAGGGAAAAAATTTGTAACAGCTATTCACCCCCCCCTCTAGCTGTTTTTCATCATTATTGCCACCTTTGGGATCAACAAGTGGTATCAGAGCAAACACATTTATAAAACCACTATTATTCAAACTTAACAGCTTGTGTACCGATTCGATATGGTAAATACTAAAACCATGACAACGGTTAACTATTCACACATTCCCCTTTTGGATGAAGACCACTTCAACATCTGGAAGGTCCGAATGCTTATCCATTTGGAGACCATTGACGAAATGCTGGTGGAATGTGTGACGAATGGCCCATTTGTTCCTATGAAAAGGCCAATACCAATCCAACCACCAGTGCAGAAACTCTAGAAGTCTAAAAGCCAAAATCTGAGTGGTCTAATGAAGAAAAGAGATTAGCTGCTTTGGACAGCAAAGTGAGGTTCATCATTTCTGGAACCCTTCTCGTATCAACCCTTCAAAAAGTGATGTATTATAAAACCGCCAAGGAGATGTGGGATGCAATAGAGAGCTACCTCGAAGGAGACGATCTCTGCAAAGAAAATAAAAGATATGCTGTTGAAAGATCCTACAACAACTTCATCTGAAAATTCAACGAAACTTTGCACCAAACCTACGATCACTATGTTGAGGTAGTTAATGCTTGTAGATCTCTTGGCAAAACCTTAACTGATAAAGAAGTCAATATGACTTTCCTAGCTGCTTTAGGCTCGAGATGGATAAATAAAGCCACATCTTTTGAGGACTCCAAAGTTTTGAATAATTGGACGTTAAGTAACTTGTATGCAAATCTTAGAGTCTATGAACTTAAATTAGATCACATTGAAGAGGTTGAAGGGAAAACCAAATCACTTTCCATGTCCGTAGTGGAACATGAGGATAAACCAACCACATACAATCAAACTGTTGATCCTTCCATATCAACTGCATCACTCATCGATATGGATGATAATGATTTTGCCATATTTGTGAAAAGATTTCAAAAATTTAGAAAATCTTCAAAACCCTTCACAAAATCATTTTCATAAGGCAAACCTTCAGCAACTTTCTCAAAGGCTGTTGATACAAAGAAAAAGGGTGATCTAGTTTGCTACAACTGTAGAAAACCTGGTCACTTTGCATCTGAGTGTCCACAGCCCAGATTTAAATATATGAAAAAGAAAACCTCTCCTGTGAAATTTTCTCGTCGCAAGGGAATGGTTGCTGAAGAGGAAGAGAACTCAAAGGAGTTAGCTACTTGGATTGAAACAGATTCTGATGAAGGAAGTGATGATGAAACCGAAGAGGTCAATCTCTGCTTAGTTGCAGATGCTTCCGATGATTTAGATACTGAGTTAGTCGAGTCGCTGGATATGGAGGATGAAGTAGTTCCCCCAAGAATTTCCAAATTTAAATTAGATGATGATATGAAACTTACTCCTAGCATTAAGATTGGGAATAGTTCTTATTCACGTCCCTTTTTTCCTTCCAAAAATGCTACACCTTCAAAAGAAATTCCAAAGAAGAAAATTTTGAAAAAGGTGGTGGAAGAGGTTTCTCCCATGGAACATGAAAGGATGTTCCAGGAAGCTGAAATGATGATCCATAAATTCAATAATATTAAGAAAGCCTTAGCTTTAGCACATGATGAACCTTCTCAGTTTAAGACGTAGAAAACTGTAATGAGGTCTGAAATTTCTAATCTTAAAGACCAAATTAAGAGTATGTCTCCTCTTGCTGATCAAAACCGCATCCTAGAAACTAAGGTTGTTGCACTTCAACTTAAGAATGATGATCTGGTTGCTCAAAACAACGATCTCCAGAAGATTATTGATGAGTGGACCAAGTCTCGTGACACCTTGGATCAAATATTAGAATCCCAAATGACCAGTGAAATTAAAGAAGGTCTGGGATTTCAAACAGGTGAAAAGGAGAAGTGTGCATCCTGCTGTGAAAATGATGACGAAATTTCTAAACTGACTAAAGAAATTCATAAGGAGGAGCATTCTATTTCTAAGGGTAAATGATAGGAACAAAAGGCTCCACTTAACTTCCACTATGTCTACGAAAAGAAACAGTTTGGGAAAACTCTCAGATGAAAGGAAAAGTATCTGAGGTTGAAACCACAGAGGAGGTTTCTTATGCTGCTGACCGCACTTCTACTTCAACCGCACCTGGTGGAGTAGATAGTGCAGTCAACAGCACGGCTGACCGCCCTTCTTCTTCGACCGCACTTCCTGCCATTAAAAGCAAGAAGAGCGTTCCTAGAAAAACCATGGTCAAACCGCAAGTGCCTACCTTTGTGAAGGCTAAAACCGAAATTCCCAAACCGAATGCAACTCCTAAGAAAAGTAAGAAGTTAGTAAAACCTCATGTAGCTCATAGCTTTCATAAGTGTTCTGTGTGTGATGGTTTAGGTCACAAGGCTGCAGAATGCCTTTTGCGGTTCACACCAAATGCCAGGAAGAATAATCCTCCTTCTGTCAAACAGGTGTGGGTCGTCAAAAGGTGCTAACCTCAGAACCCAAAGAATAAAGGGGACCTCGTTTTAAATGTTTATCTTTTAGGTCCTCTGCTTAATGGCTGGTCACTCCAAGGATAATGAATGGTATCTTGACAGTGGCTACTCAAGACATATGACTGGAGATAGATCATTACTAGAAGATGTCATTGAAGCAAGTGGTCCTTCTGTAACATTTGGTGACAACAACAAAGGCAAGACCATTGGATATGGTATTATAAGGAGAGGAAACCTAACCATTGAGAAGGTTTCTTTAGTTGAAGGACTCAAGCACAACATCCTTTCAATTTCTCAATTCTGCGACAAAGGAATGCATTGTAACTTCACTTCATCAAATTGCTTTATCAAAGATAGCATTTCCGGAGTCACCCTACTCACAGGGATTCGTAAGAGTAATATTTACATTATCGATTTAAATTCTGCATGTAGTATTACTAATCTCTATTTTGTAGCTAAAAATGTGAGCGAAAATAGTTGGCTATGGCACAAGAGGTTGAGCCACTTGAACTTCAAGTATCTAGCAAAGATTGGAAGGGAAAACCTCGTTCGTGGTTTATCCAAAGTGGTTGACCACCATCCAGAGAAATGCAGTGCATGTCAACTTGGTAAACAAACCGCGTCGTCTTTCACCAGCAAGACCGCGCCCTCAACTGCAAGATGTTTACAACTACTTCACATTGATTTGTTTGGGCCCGTCACCACTGCCAACATTGGAGGAAATAGATATACTTTAGTGGTGGTGGATGATTATTCAAGATATACGTAGGTTGAGATGATGATCACTAAGGATGATTGCTATAAAATTCTAACCTCACTATTTAGACGGCTCCAAACCCAAAAATAAGACGACATCATTAGTGTGAGATCCGATAATGGAACAGAATTCAAAAGCAACGGTGTTGCTCAGTATTGTGATGACCATGGGATTGATCACAATTTTTCGACTGCTGGTGTTCCACAACAAAATGGGGTTGTGGAAAGAAAGAACAGGACGTTGATTGAGGCTGGAAAGACTATGATTTCTGAAGCAAAGCTACCTCAGTATTTTTGGGCTGAAGCAATCAATACAGCATGCTTCACTCAGGACCGCTCCCTCATCAATAAGACCTACAACAAAACTCCATATGAGCTGTGGAGAGGAAGAACCCCCAACATTGCTTTCTTCAAGATCTTCGGCTGCAAATGTTTTATCCTCTACAACGGAAAAGAAAATAGAGGTAACTTTGGAGCCAAGGCCGATGAAGGTATTTTTGTTGGGTATGCTAAACATTCAAAAGCTTTTCGTGTTTTTAATAAAACTAGTTTAAAGATAGTATAGTCTGTCCATGTTACTTTTGATAAACATTCTCTCCTTGAGCCACATATGGCTCCAAATGTTGCTGATGATTTTGTTGAGCATAATGAAGCAGGTGAAAGTTCTAAAACTGCACCTGAACCTCAACTGCAAAATCCAGCAACCGCATCTGAAATTCCCTCAAACTACAACTTTGAAACCGCACCTGAAGTTCATTCTTCAGATGCAACTGCAAGGGAAGAAGATGTTGAGAGTTCACCCATCCAGTTTATTGAACCTCTTCGTCAACTTACATTCCATGACTTCGCTGAAGGATCTAACGATGTTCCAATTGAAGATCTTCAGCAAACCTCTGTCCAACCAGACTTACCCCCCAAGGTTAGAGAAGTCAGCAGTCACCCTCTCACAAATGTGATTGGTGATTTTTTTTCCGGTGTTCAAATAAGGAGATCGAACTATGACGAACATACCTCTTTTTTTATCTCAAATTGAACCCAAGAAGATTGATGAAGCACTCCAAGATTCCAGTTGGGTCGTTGCTATGCAAGAAGAACTCAACCAGTTTGAAAGATGCATGGTTTGTACATTAGTGCCTAGACCTCATGATCAAGGAGTGATAGGAACAAAGTGGGTATTTAGGAATAAGATGGATGAGAATGGAAGCATCACCAGAAATAAAGCAAGGTTGGTTGCACAAGAATATAGGCAAGAAGAAGGAATCGACTACGACGAAACCTTTGCTCCAATTGCAAGACTAGAAGCAATCATAATTTTCCTTGCCTACGCCTCTTTCAAGCATTTCAAGTTATATGTAATGAAGTTTAGACTTCAATTTTTTAGCTAAGTCCGTTTTATAGAATAGGTTTTATTTAGGCTTGAAGACTGGCACAATACTCATTAGACATGAGGTTTCAGTTCAAAGGTTTCAGACCGCACCATCAAAACCGCATTAGCAAACTGCTCCAAGCAAATTGCTCTGTGGAATTCTGTATCTGAAACCGCAACTTGAAGACTCAGTGCAACCGCAGTAGTGAACAACTCTAGCAAACCGCATTGCTGTTCAATCTTAAGACAGCTCTGAGAAACCTCATCTGGTGAAATCGCACTTACTTAACCGCATGCACACCAGACCGCATCAAATGATTGAAGACTTGAAGTGAACCACATATGACAATCCACGTCAGCAATATCAAAAGTCAATCACCAAATATTATCACGTGACTAAGTGACAGACAAGATCTGCAAGGATCTTTAAATGGTGACAGATGTCCTTCATACCTTATTTGCAGCTGAAGTCTGATCAGCTTTATCTACAATTGTTGTACCAAAGGACAAAAGTGGATTTGTGGACCAATCAGAAAGCACTAGTACAGTCCTTGCAAACAGCTGTATCCAACGGCTACTTTCTTGGTGCTTGGGTATAAATACCCCTATCTTCAACACTTGAAGATTGCTTGAGAATTTGATTTGCTGTGAGTTCATAAGAAGTTGAAGCTCTGCCCAGAAAATATTCAGCCCTTTGAATCTTCATCTTCTTCCTTCAAGAAATATTTCACAGCCCAGAAATCAAGCCTTAAACACCATCAAGAATCATTGTGCTCTACATCATACAGATTTAAAGAGCCTTGATCTTGTTCAACACACACACACCTCACTTGTTTAATCACATAGATTATTCATTTGAGATACACCGGTTATAGTCTAGGATTTGATCTTCATAGAATAGATTTTAGATCTGAGTATTGATCTTTGTACTTTGTAATCTCTCTCATACTCTAATATAAAATCTAACTCTTAGAAAATCCAAGACTAACCATCTTGGTAGTGAATGTAGATCATTTATGATTGAACCACTCAAAATATTGTGTTCTTCAATTCTGCACTTTTATTTACTGTTCATTGTTAATTATTTCGTCTTATCTGTTTGATCTTATTTTCAGTTATCCATTATTGTGAATTGTGTTTGAATTTAACTTTGTCAAAACCTCACTTTTTCAGTTTTATAAACCGCACTGAAAACCGCTCATCAAAACCGCACCTCTAAACCGCTTTGTAAACTTAAATATTCCGTTGTGCATTTTGCAATACTACTTGCAGTTTTAATACTCTGTAAGCGGTTTAGTAAGCAAGAGGATTAGTTTTTCAAAAGAGGGCGAAAAATTTGTAACAACTATTCACCCCCCCCCCTCTAGTTGTTTTGTTGCCACCTTTGAGACCAACACTCCTCAATGGTCATCCCCTTCCACATTCCACCTAATCATTTATATACTCTACGGTTCACAACGCAATAGCCATACCAAGCTCCATGTTCACTAGTAAAGGTCCTAGCCATGGCGGAATCAACAGAGAAGGCAGAAATTAAACCTAAAAGCAAAGAATGAGGAGAATACCTTGATTGATTCGGAGAAAAGGGGTTTTTACATTAAACTGAAAGCCTAGATATGATGGAAATCCATCTGCTCCGTCGCCATTTTTTCTGGGTGTATTCAAAGATTGAGAGTAGTAAAAGTTCGAAAAGGAAAAGGTTTCGCCTTTTATATCTTTCCTAAATGGAATCAGAGAAGTGGGGGTTTCAAACGGTTCCATCCCATTTAATGCTGCGAACGGTTCCCAAGGCGGTTGTCCAAGCGTCACAACGGGTAATCATTACAGAATTTTGGCGCTTCAACAGATCTGACCGTCGAAACAGTTAAAGGTCAAGATTGAGCCACGTTATTAATAGTCGACCGAACGACAGATCGATCGTCTATCTTCGACCTACTCAAGGATTCATCAATTTTCTTACAACTTCCTGGTCGACAAAATCCATCCAGAAAGTTAGGGGCCACTGAACGGAATAAATGGGACGGGCCAGGCCCAGCGAGCAAGCCCAATCTTACGTACAAATTTGCCACCACATTCTTGGTGGGTCGGCCCAATTATTACAAGGCCCAAAGCCCATCAGCCAAATATCAGTCGTCCTAGCTCAATGTCCGACCACCATGGTCCCGACCTAGTTTTGTCCGACATACGATCCATATCTTATTCAAGTATTATCCGGCGGTGTCAATCAGTCAGGTCGACCTAAGGCCTATGCAGGCGACCTCGACCTACCAAGAGTATGTCGACCTACAGAGTCAAAGCGTATATACAACTCTTTCCATAACAGAAGTCCTACAAATCAGGAATTATTTATGGACACGATCTCTCATACAAACCTGATCCATGATTCTAGGGATTTCGTACAATTCTACTCCAATTATACCTCTTATCAAGGCCTATAAATACTTCACATCTTCAACAGTTTAGAGGTAATTGATATTTGTTATTCTGAATACATTGTTCATAATAATTAATTAGCTCTCGTATCACCATACTTACTCTCACGCCTGAGGGTCTTCGTCGGAGACCATTCCGGCTTGTCGTGGGTTTTGTGTTTCAGGTCAAAAGCTAGGTGATCAGTCTTGCAGCTGGACGGAGATTGATACAACACGATTCCTGCAGCATCAATATATATTACTCCCTCCGTCCCACTTCAAGGTTCCTACTTTTCTTTTTGATCCGTCCCACTTCAAGGTCCCCTTCCATAAATGGCAAGTTTTGAATATATTTATACCCTTATGATTTAATATATTTACAAAAAAACCGTTCATTATACCCTTATAAAGTTAACATATTTACAAAAAAAATAATCATTAACTTACTATTCCTGTCACTCATTCTATCTCCTATTAAATATTTTTAACTTTTATATACTCTCTCCTCTAATTTTCTACCCACTTTAAAAAAAAAACTAATCATTAACTACTATTCCCTATCCCACATTTAACTTTTACATTCTCTCTTTTCTAATCTTCTACCCACTTTCAAAAAAAAATCTTAAAAAAAAAATCTTAAGAGAAGCTTGAAACCCACACCAAGGAACCTTGGTGTGGGACGGAGGGAGTATATTTTTTTAAATAAAATATTTAATCAAAGTTCAATAAAATTAATAACAAAATTAAAGTTTATATTTAGAGTAACTCTTGTGAAAAACTAGTTTTTTTAAAATGTTATAAAAAAACTAGTTTTCAAAATCGTTCATCACTCTTATTAGTTAGACTTAGGGTTCGTTTGGTAGTAAGTTAGGAATAAGGCCGATTATTTATCCACGTATTAATAATCTACTGATTATTATCCCTCCAGGTTAATAATCATATTTATGATGTTTGGTAGCACAAGGATTATATTGTTTTAATCCCGTTCTTATCCTAATATATTATTTGTTAGTTAAATGATATATTGGAATAACATATTCTATTTCCGAAAATACCCTTCTTATACACATTTTTATATTTCATCTATTTTTACTTTTAAGTATTACTACCATATGATTAATCGACCCCCTTAAGTCAAATTACTGGCTTCGCCAATGGTCACATTCTCAGCTAAATTACTTCTCTTCCACTTGACTAAATACTAGATACACTACACTTGAGCTTTTCTCAAAATCCAACCTGTTATTATAATCAACTCTCACGTAAGGAGCTGCAAGAATACATAAAATCATTTCCTAATATCAATCTCCAGTGCCTAGCAAATGAATTTGCATCATACAAACTAAATCATAAATCAATATTACACCAGAATGAAACCAATAACGCAGTATACTGGTACTGAGGTTGATGCTGAACAATTGATAGCCTACTAAAAAACAATTACCACAACTCTTCAACTAAATGGAAACAATAGACTTGATTGAAATTTGCTAACTGCCTAGGAAACATTTCGCGATTGTTTGGGGGCTGCAGACTCCGACGTGTCCATCGCTGCATTCATAGTTGTAACTGAAAAGCTGAATTATTGTTCACAAAAAGCAAAATAGACGGAATAGAAAATATACATAATCATTACCTTGAGGTAAATCGGTGACCGTATGATCAGCATCGATCTCCATAGAAGCCTCTTTCCTTTTCTTGCTCATGTTCTTTGCCATGGTGTCGCAGTCGGAGGAGAACAGGGGAAACGACATATTCTATTTTCGAAAATACCCTACTTATACACATTTTTATATTTCATCTATTTTTACTTCTAAGTATTACTGTTCCCAACGTGATTTTTTTTTTAACCAAGTCAAATATCCAAGTTTCCATGGATGTTTCAGCAGTTTACATTCTCTAAAGTAGAAAACACAAATAAAAAAAAATGTCGACACTGTTCCCAACTTGAGATGGAAAATGAAGACACAGCTAAACAGACACAAACAAATAAATTTGAAATGTCTGCCATTAACCTATCAACATACTTAAAAATAAAATCATTATAAACCACCAACAATAAATAGGGTTCAAAAAAACTTTATTCAAAAATCTAGCAACATAAACCACAGTATGTAGCTTATTTTAGAAAAAAAAATATAGCTGACAAGTCGCTATGTAATCCAAAACGATGCTAACATGATTCAATATAGGTAGTGAATAGTGATCATGGACTTAAGAATAACGTTAAGTAGAAACTCACATTTTATCATTGCTATAAAGGATCATCTTCGCCATCTCAAAACGTCTGTCTTCACTTTTAAGACCACGAAAAGCATCAAGTAGGAAGGGCTTCTGGGCTAATTGTGACATTATATAAACCTGCTCCTGAAGAGAAAATCCAAGTGGTTCAATCAATTCATCAAGTTGCTCCCTCTTATCACTTTGATCTTTTTCATGCCCCAAACGCCCAGCCACTACCTCTAATGAATCTGCGACTCAATTCATTGCTTTTGCCCCATTTTCCAAATTCTTGTTCATTTCCTTCCCTATCTCTTCGTTGACCCTCTTACGCTTTCTGGGCTCCATACCCTTCTTTCTATGCATATTATTCTGAGCAACAGGTACAAAAGTATCTATATCCTCAAGTTCAACCTCAGGAGCATCCAAATCATGAATCTGAGTACGAGAACCAACTCTAGTTTGATTCAAGTCCTCAAAGCTGACATCGGTAGGAGCCTCGTAAAACTCTCCAGGTTGCCCGTCATTCCCCCATATTTTACACCAATCTGGGTAGAAGGGAAAAGACTTGGTTCTGAGTTTTTGCATGGTCGGTTCTTTCTGCATATTTATATATAGGGCGTCATTATCTATCTTAATCTTAATGTCGTAAAAAAATTATAAAGTAGTACCTTGAGAAAATGATTCCAGACTTCTTCTTCGTCATTCGTCACCATGTTGTGAGTGCTGCTCCAACCAAATCCAGAGAGATCAACCAATGGTGCTATAATACCATGTAACTTTTTCCAGTCTCTCACTTTTGACTCAATATGTGGGTTTGCTTTCAAATCCACGCCTGGAATTTTCTTTTGCATTTCCGCTTCAAGCTGCTTAAGATAACCGCCCTTAAATTTTCCATCTTGTTTCCACGTCGGATTATTCATTTCCAAAAGGCAGTTCACCAATACTTGCTCTTCAATAGCTGTCCAAGTCCTTCTAGTAACTCTTTGAGAGGGGATTGTCATGGCTATTAAAAGATACAAAAAAGTTTCTTGTAACAAATATATGACATAATCAATGACAATATTTACAATGATATATCAAAATAACAAGACAAAAAACAAATACTATTTTAAGATAAAGAATAAAATGTTAAATGAAATTAACAATATGTCATGCAACTTAAATAAATTATCTATTACTAACACAACTTGAAACATGAGAAAAAAACTGACTAAATGCTAACAACATAGACAATAAAGTGAACATGTCACTTAATTTGCCCCTCTCCAAGCATCATAGATCTCATGAGCTAATTGATCTCTCCATGTTGTCCATGCATCAGACGTCTCAACTTAATCAACGAACTCAACTTCATTATCATTATTACCACCAACATTGACCTCATTAGTGTCATTATCATTTTGATCAAGCAAAATCTCGATTGGATCAACGTCCATCTCTCGACGAATGAGGTTGTGTAAAATACAACATGCCATGACTATTCTGCCATGAGTCTTTACGGGGTAGTAGGAAGGACTCCTGAGTATACCCCACCTCATCTTAAGTACACCAAAACATCTCTCAATAACATTACGTGCTTGTGCATGCTTCATGTTAAAGTATTCCTCATGATTTTGTGGAAGTTCTCCATTTCAAAACGTAGCTAGGTGATATCGCCGGGAACGGTAAGGCGCTAGAAAACCGGGTCCATTAGTATATCCAGCATCAACTAGGTAATATTGGCCTGAAATGTATGTTATTCAATTATATTCTATCTATTAAAAATATATTTCTATAGGGCAAAATAAACCTATGATATGAGATTATTTACCGTGAGGGATTCTCAAACCATTAGGCCGAGTGATGGCATCACGAAGTATCCTGCCATCTGCAGGTAACCTTCCTATCCAAATAATATGAATATAAAATTCATGTTCTTGTCACATACACCCAAAACATTCATGGCTATTTCTCCCTTCCGAGACCTATATCTTGGCTTAGCCTCTTCACTGCAATTCACTTTAATATATGTACCATCTAATGCACCCAAGCAACCCTACAAATATACTAAAATATTATTGTTATATCATTATCAGCGTGACATGCCTGAATAAATTGAAATAGATTTTAATTTTACCTCAAAAGGGTTCCACCGTGAATCACTAGAGTTCGGAGGTTCATGCTCAGGTTGAACAAACAATTGAGGGCCAAGCATCACAATAGCATTGAGGACGTCATTAAAGTAGTTGCTAACAGTTTGTCCTGATCTCCTCATGTCGTATGCTATGATTCGATTTTTCTTGTGGTGTGCAAGAATAGATAGCAAAGTAGCTACTTTCTCCTCTACAGATACATACCTAGAATCAGAAACCCCTTTCTCTCTAAGCATATCGCAAAGGGTAATGAACGTGTGTCTATCCATCCGCAAATTATTGATGCATGAAGTGTCAGATTGTCTAAGAAACCTTTCTAGTTCCTCGACTTGCTTTGGAATCTTCGCATATATTGTATATAGACGATTTTCATCAATTCCCACATACCCATTTTGAATCGAGTAGGTTACATCGGCGGTCATCATATTGTAGTAAGCATGCACATTAATCAAAACAGCATGCAACGCAAGAAAGGTAGCTATCTCTTCCTCATGATTTTGTGAGTCCATTTCTATATTTAATGTAAACTAGTAAATATCAATAAATAATTACAAGGCCAAATTAGAAATAATTGAAGGCAAAAAGTCATTGCACTTTTAAAATTGACCAATGTTATCAATAAATATATATATATATATATATAAAGGTACAAGCCACTCCACCAGAGAGAAGGCTGAGCAAACAAAGTTTCATGAATCAGCACTTTGGAATTAAATTGCTACAATTAAGGTTATTTGTTAGTTTATCAACAGATACTTAAAACTTTGAATAGTCAAAAGGGACTATTTATCCAGAACGAACGGAGGGAGTACCACTAAATGATGGTTACTGAACGGAATAAAATGTGATGGGCTCAGCCCACTCCTTCAACATCTATTTGTGGGCCCCACAAGCCCTCTATACAGATTCAAAGTCTATTAAACTTGGGTCAAAGATTCCTTTACCCAGCGGTCAAGGATGCTTGCTTTTATCCAACATGCCAAAAGGACAGGTGCTTGCTTTTATCCGGCATACCAAGGGTCTCTACTCACTGGGTAAAGGCATTGAGCAGTGTGCCCACCCATTCAAATGGCTGGGAAGAAATCCCTACAAACCCCCCTCTCATATAAATAAAGAGAGCACAGCCAAAGAGGCTCTCTCAGGTTCTACATACTCTCCCTCTCAATACTATAATACGCCTGAACATACCAAAAGTATCGAGTTGGGCCGGACGAGTAAAGCCCAGTCACAGACACCCTTGGCCACCGTATTCTCAATGAGGCTGGCCCAATCAGAACAAGGCCCAAAGCCCATCTCTTGTATCAGTCGACTAAGCCCATGGTCCGACCTATAAGTCCCGACCTGAATTAGTCCGACCTCATGATCCATATCATAATTCGGGTACGAACCATGCTCTACCCGCCAGTCAGGTCGACCCATCTACAAGTGGCGACCTCGACCTAACTCCAAGCGTTGACCTGACATATAAAGGCGCACGTGGGTCAATCTTTCCATAACAGCATCCCTACAAAGCAGGGACGGTTACAAGCATGTTCCCACGAACATAATCGGCAGCCTATAATTTCGGAGCTCATGTAGCACCACCAAAAATACAACGGCTATCACATATAAATACTTCATCACTACCCAACGGTGAAAGGTAACTGCCATTTTGTTATCAGAATTCATTATTCTATACATTTTGAGCTATATACAACTGTGATCTTACTCTCACGCCCGAGCGTCTTCGCCGGAGACACATCCGGCTAGTCGTGGGTTCTGCTTTTGTGTCAAGGAGCCAGGTGATCAGTCCTGCCACGTGGAGGAAGATTGATAAGCACAATTCCTGCAGCATCAGTTTGGTTCCATTGCCGGGAAACGTGCTTCAAACTTGACCTTAAAAATTTTTAACAACCTACTACAATGGTGACTTCAGACGGACACGTATCTGAGGCTTCACTTGGGCATGAAGAAGTGAACAACAACAACACTAATGCAAATGCAAATGCTGAAAACTTGAATTTGCCTCCTCCCCCACCAAATCGTCCTCATGGTAGAGCCACGCGCTCTACCAGTGTCGTTGATGGCAGGGGTTTGCCTGACACAAGGAGAGGCAAAAGGCACATGGATGGGCAAGGAGCTCCACCTCCTAAACGTCCCACTGCTCAGGTGAACGTTGGAAACAGGGCAGGTCCCTCCACCAACCCTATGAGCAAGAAGGAGATGATGTTAGAAAGAGCCTGCATTTTGGCCGACTTAATAGCTATGGAAGAGGCCGAGCAGCCGATGTACGCTCCGAAAGAATGGATCGTACTGTGTCTCTAATGGACAACAATGTGCTAGGAGTATGAGGCCAAATGAAGGTGTGGGACAGAATGGAGACAACAGATAGTTCGTAGAGCCCCTACTATCGTACATGTGCCGAGTAACGACCTAAGGGCCACCAATAGAAACAGAGAGCAGGAGGCTCAATCTCGATTTGAGGACTCGGCCTAACGGCCAATGTAAACAGTGCATGTTTCTCCACTCGAACGCAAAGATCAGATCTCAAAGAGACAGGAATGGGCGCAGTCGCCTATAAGAGAGGAGAGGCGCAGTCGCCACTGATATGACAGCGCAGTCGCCATCTCGTTGCCGAGAGGCGCAGTCGCCTCAAAGAAGTAATGTGCATAGATCCCCGCCGGATCGAGAGGGCCAATTCCCATAGAGACAGGAGGAGTAGGCAGTGACCCCTCCCAGAGTGAAGGCCGCAGATCGAATGCCGTTCCCCTCCAGAGACGAAAGACCCGATGCAAGGGAATGGCCGTTGATGAAAAAGAAGTTCGAACAATGGGAGGAGGAGAAGAAAAAGGAGATTGGAAAGGTTGAACGAATTGACTTTACTCTTCGACCCTTCTCCAAAGAAATCGTAGATAGTCGACCTCCTCCTACCTTCAGCCGCCTCTTCCGGAGAAATATTCAGATCCACCAATGCAAAGAGTCACATACAACATCCGGAGGCCACTATGTGTTTTGTCGCCAATGAAGATGACAACATGTGCAAAGCTCTCCTAAGCACACTTACCGGGGCGGCTTTAACTTGGTTCAATGGTTTGGCCGCCGATAGCATCACCACTTGGACAAAGCTTCAGACAAAGTTCTTAGATCGCTTCGACTCAGGAGCTCTAAGACGACCGTCACAGCACTGAATAACTTGGTGCAGTGCGAAGAATGAAAGCTCGATGAGCTACTTCACCAAGTTCAAAGAAATGGTGGATAAGATAGAGGAAGACATCACCGATAGGGAGGTCATCAACTCGCTTCCGAAACGGTATTTCTTCAGCCATACGGACTACGAGCTCACATCCGGACAAAGGACAACTCGACAGGAGTTGTTCGAAAAGGTGTATAATGTCGCCCTAGCTGAGGAAAGGAAGGAGAAGAAGAGTGGTAAGAGCCCCAAGGTGGAAGCCACTGATGACAAGGAGGACTCCAACAAGAATGGAGGGAACAATAAGAACGGAAAGAACAGAACTAGGGCAACAGAGAAAGTGCCCGAAGCTTTCACTCCCCTCACTTCAAGCTTGAGTCGAACCGAGATTTTAAATGCCGTCGAGCCGGCTCCTCCAGCCCCGATGAATCCAGCAACAAGTTTAGGCGCGGACAACAAAGAAGTACCGCGACTACCACAAAGACACCGGTCATCTCACAGAGGATTGCTTGGGATTAAAGCGTATCATCCAGAATGGTCGACTGTGGGAGACTCGAAGCTTATGTGAAGAGACCTCAAGCCGGGGAGGCGAGCAAAGCCAGTGGACAACAAGGACCTAGGCAAACTTAGACCGAACTCCGGGGGGTCATCACTGAACAAGCAAGCAACACGGCCATCAAGCACAAGATATTCCAGCTCAATAAGGCCCCTCATGTGCCTCCAAGGAGAGAAATTAGAGATGAGGCGATCAGCTTCTACCCCCACGAATTGGCAACAAATATGGCGGCTAGGGAGCAAGTTCTCGTCATCCTGTGTCTCATTGATGGATGTACGACGAGCGTACTCTTAGTCGACACGGGGCCTCGTAAGGATATTTTGTTTTATAAAACTTTCAAGGAGATGGGTCTTAATGATGAACAATTGGGAGAGATATGATGGCAAAGTTGGAGGGCTTCACCAACCACCGAGTTGATGCTAAAGGCCGCATAGTGCTCGACGTCGACCTAGGCCAAAGACTCCTCGTGGTTGTCTCAAAGGTACAATTTATTGTGATTGATGTAAATAATGACTATGCCGCAATACTTGGAATCCCTGGACAGGTCGCTCTTGGAATGGTAGCATCAATTCCTCACCGCCGAGTAAAGTTCCCCACACCCGCTGGAGCGGGTTGCGTACAAGGCACGCCCGCGCATATCTCGGATCATGTTCTCGAGAGAAAGAAAGAAAAGGGAGCCGGAGATTGAGACCGCCGATGGTTACTTGAAGCCGTCTCGCCGCCACCAAAACTACCCGACCGTCAACAATCACCGACGTGGTAGAGTCGACCTATCGCTCAAATGACGAGGTCACGCTTGAGTCGACACGTCACTCTAACACCACCGAGGTCGATCCGCATGTAGTTATGGTCGATCAAGTCGTCATAGGTGACCTATGCCTCCAGATAGACAATAACTCTGGGGCCCCTACCAACAAGGTCAGCATAAGCTCGATGATATGATAGCCGAGGAAGCTCCACACTGGGAGCCGAGGAAAGACAAAAGGTCGTGGAGATCATAGTGGAGACTCTACAATTCGTAGAGATGGACCAGAGCTAGAAGCCGTGGAGGAGCTAGAGTCGCAATCACCAACCCTTCTTACCCCGATCAAAAAATTCAAATTGGGAAAGCAACTATCGATCGAGGAGCGAGCAAAAATCATAGAGCTACTCAAGGAAAGTAATGATGTCTTTGCATGGAGAGTAGAAGACATGAGGGGAATCAAGGAGGAGGTCGCTGTTCACAGACTGGAAGTCAACCCGACCATAAAGCCGAGACCCCAAAAGCTGAGAAGTTTTGCTCGCGACAAGGAAGAGGCTATCAAAGCAGAGGTACAAAAACTTTTGAGTGCAGGTATAATCAAAGAGGCCACTCATACAACGTGGTTGGCCAACGTGGTCATGGTGAAGAAATCGAATGGCAAGTGGCGGATGTGTGTCGACTTCACTACTCTCAATCTAGCTTGCCCAAAGGATAGCTATCCTCTTCCTAGAATTGACAAGCTTGTTGATTCCATCGCTGGCCACTCTACTCTCAGTTTCTTGGATGCTTACTCGGGATACCACCAGATAAAGATGCACGAGGATGACATTGTGAAGACGGCATTTCAAGCAGCTGGAGGCATTTACTGCTATAACATGATGCCTTTTGGATTGAAGAATGCAGGAGCAACCTATCAACGCATGGTGAACAAGGTCTTTGCTTCTCAAATTGGCCGAAACATGGAGGCCTACGTTGATGATATGGTCATAAAAACTAAGACTGGACATCACGTGGTCGACTTAAAAGAAACATTCGCCAACTTGAGAGCAAACGACATGAAGCTCAATCCTAGCAAGTGTGTATTTGGAGTAGTCACTGGAAAGTTCTTGGGATTCATGGTATCTCAAAGAGGCATGAGGCTAATCCGTAGAAGATAAAGGCTTTAGTTGACATGAAGGCTCCTACCAAAGGTCAAAGAGATGCAAATGACTTAACGGAAGTGGTAGCAGCCTCTTGGTCGCTTCATATCAAAATCGCCAGAAAGGTCTCTCCCCTTCTTCAAGGCATTGAGGGGGACGAAAAGCTTTGAATGGACGACCGAATGTCATTCGTCGTTCCAACAATTGAAAGACTATCTCACTACTCCACCTCTCGAGTAGCCCGACCACCGGAGAGACCTTGTTTTGTATACCTATCTCGTGGAGACAAGTCCGCTGCCGCAGCATCGATTAGAGAGGATGAAGGGCTTCGTAAGCCTCGTGTACTATATCGCAAAGCTTTATCGATGTGGAAAGCAGTGTATTACAACGCCGAGAAGGTCGCCTATGCTCTTGTCGTAGCTTCAAGGAAGCCGCGAGCTTATTTTCTAGCTCATCCAATCGTGGTTCTTACAAATGCCCCTTTCGAGAAAGATACCGCACAAGCCCGAAAGTTCGTGACGACCGCTCAATTGGTCAATTGCCCTCACCGAATTTGACATTGAGTATCGACCTCGAAAGGCGTTGAAGGCTCAAGCTCTAGCCGATTTCTTGGTCGAGCTTACGTTCACCAAGGAAGACAACGAGCAACGAGTTCCTAAAGAAAAAGCTAAGGGAAAAGAACCGTAGTCCTGTGTCGTCATTAGCCTTCCCGACGATTGTTGGAAGGTCTATTCGATGGGTCCGACCAAAAATGTTAGTGGAGCCGAATTGTCTTGATCGAGCCGTAACTGGAACCGCGTATGAAGAATCCCTAAGGTTCAAGTTCGATGCTTCCAACAACCAAGCCGAATATGAGGCCTTGATAGCGGCCATAGAATACGCCAAGTGCTTTGGAGCAACTAAGATCATGGCTTACCGTGATTCACAATTGATAGTCAATCAAAGTCGTGTGGGCGAGTACGAGGTGCTTAGTGCCACATTGATCAAATACCGCAACCCGGTGAAGGAGCCGATAAAAGACTTGGAATTCTCGGGAGATTCAGAGGATTGGAAGGGAAGACAACGAGCTAGCTGACCTCCTCTCGAAATTAGCTACCTCAGAGGAGCCACATGATGAGCCCATCTCTTTCCTTGAAAATCCGGCTTATGAGAGGATAAAGATTCAATGCATAGATGACCCCTCAAGGAATTGGACTCAGGAAAAGTGTTGGATCGAGGAGATGAAGGCATACTTAGAAAGTGGCGAGCTACCAGATGATGAGAAGAAGGCTCGAGCTGTCAAAAAGAAAGCTCCTAGGTATGTCATTCAAGGAGGCGACCTGTTCAGAAGATCTTATACTCGGCCATTGCTAAAGTGCATCCATCCCCAAGAGGTCGCCCTATTGATACACGAAGTGCACAGTGGGATCTGTGGTGGACACCCGGGGGCCAGGACTCTTGCAGACAAGTTAATCACTTTGGGATACTACTGGCCACATATGAGAGCTGACACTCACAACTTTGTTCAGCAATGTGATCAATGCCAAAGGTTTGCCAACTTACCTCATATGCCTACAACCGAGCGGTACTCCAGCACTGCAGCCTGGCCATTCGACATGTGGGGTGTCGACTTGATTGGACCCTTCCCTCCCGCCCGAGGAAATTGCAAGTATGTGATCGTTGCTATAGATTACTTCACTAAATGGGTTGAGGCTAAACCATTAGCTCGCATCACGGAGGAGAATGCTATAAACTTCATTCATGATTTCATTTGGTGCCGATTTGGTTTTCCAAGAGCCATAGTATTCGACAACGGACTACGCTCAAGAGCCTTCGGCAGTAGATGAATCGGGTAGGAATCAAGCATTGGCAATCTTCTCGTCGCATATCCTCAAGGAAATGGGCAAGCCGAGGCAAAGAAATAAGCTTGTTCTATCTTCGCTCAAGACAGACTCGTAGGTCGACGTAACAATTGGTTGGACGAACTCCCTTGCTCTTCGGGGCGCTCGTACAACCACTTGGGGCCTACTGGGAAACCCCTTTCGCTCTCACATATGGGTCGAGGCCATGGCACCTCGCCGAGCTCGATTCCCTACCGCTGTGAGTGACTTTCTTCAATCAAGAGCAAAATGATACCAACAGATTGATCGACCCGGATCTAATCGACGAGAAACGAGAAACACTCTACCTCCGAATGGTCAACTACAAACAAATAACTAAGAGTTACCACGACAAGAAGGTCAAGGCGAGGTCATTCCAGTTGGAGATTACGTGTTGAGAAAGATTGAAGCAACGGGTAGAAGGACCCAAGCAGAACAAGCTATCTCCCTAACCGGGAAGGTCCCTATATAGTCACTCGAGTCGTCAAGGAAGGAACTTACATGATAGCCCACCCCGGAGGTGACGAGTTGAAACATCCTTGGCATGCTACTCACCCGATCAAATATTACTTCTAGCTTTCGCTTTCAAGTTCAAGTTTGTGTTAGTTCCAAGTTTCAAGATGATGTAAGCATGTTTCCCAATTCAATAAAAAGTGCAATTTATTCGATCAAACATAGTGTTACACCAATCCCAACGAGCTCGACTCTTAGTCGCCCTCGTCCTAATAAGCTCGATTCTTAATCGCCTTTGTTCATTTAACAAGTCCGACTCTTAGTCGACTTCGTTCTAACAAACTCGACTCTTAGTCGGGCTTCGATCTACTCAGCTCGATTCTTAATCGCCTTTGTTTATTTAACAAGTCCGACTCTTAGTCGACTTCGTTCTAACAAGCTCGACCCTTAGTCGCTTTCGTTTTAACAAGCTCGATTCTCAATCGCCTTTGTTTATTTAACAAGTCCGACTCTTGGTCGACTTCGTTCTAACAAACTCGACTCTTAGTCACTGTTTAAATTAGCTCGACCCTTAGGTCGCCTTCAACAATGTAAGGTGTTTTACTCATAGTCAATCTTGTTCACAAGAATGTCAACCAAGTTTGAGGTCGACTAAGTCAATACAGATCAAGTCACCTTTAAACTTAAGTTGACACATTTATCCTATCTACATCTAGCTCGACACTCGCATCAAAGGCATACAACATGCAATAAAAGAAGTCAGCTAAGATAGAAATAAGTCTCCCAAAGTGGGCCAAGACTTAGCCAAATAAATATTACAAAAAGTATCATGCCTCCCATGAAATAGGGCCAAGGCATTCAAGTATCAAGAACAAAAAGTAAAAGTGTTTGGAGCTTGTTCGGTTACAATAAACCATTAAAATCGAAGTCTATTCAGAAGAAGCGCCTTCTATTGGACCGGCGACGGACGTTGGGTCGACCTCAGTCTGATCACCCACAGTAGATGGCTCACCAATAACATTTTCAGTCTGATAAACCACCTTCCGTGAGTCACTGATTGTAAACTTTGGGGTCTCCTCGTCAAAAGCCGAATCCTCATAGTCATCGAGCTCAGCCAAAATGGTGTTAAAATTAACCTTTTCAACAGCTGGGGGGTCCCAAGGTGATGCCTCTGCAGCTTCATCATCTTTCTTTATAAGTTCCAAGTCATTTTCATTGTATGGCACCAAAGGGTGACCTTGGCGAGCTGCTGTGTTATAAGGATCTTCAGAAGCCCATTGAGCTAGCTGTTCGATCGATATATTGACAGAGGGATCTACTATTATACGTCGAGCCATATGAGCCCGACTCTACATGGAAGAACCCCCTAGCTTCTTCGCAATATGGTCGTGCGTATCATCACTATCTTTATATGCCTTGACAAAGATCCTCCTTTGCAGCCCTCACAAGCAGCTAGCCTAGGTCCTCCCCCATCGAGTTCGAGCGGCATCCAACTCTTCTTGTTTCTTGGCCAAAGTGATCGGCACCTCCTCCAACCGTTGAGTCGCCAATGCCGATCGCCAGCCTAGCCTATTCTTTTCCTCCTCGAGGGCGGCGAGTTCCTTGGTAGCTTCTCCAAACTTGCCCTGTGCTTCTTCTTTGGCCTTTATTTCGTTGTCTTTAACAAGCTTCAAAGCTTCATACGAGCCGCCTAAGTCCGAGTGCTCTTCCTTCAAGTTTTTGAGCTCCTCCTTCAACGTAGCGTCGCTTCCTTCGCTTCCCCACCTCGGCATTCTCCTCCTCCAGCCTTCTTCAACTCCACATTTTTCTTTGCCAACATGGACTTCGCTAGCTTCTCCCCGCTCCTCGCCTCTTCCAATAAGTAGTTGCTGTGTCAATCATGGCAAGAGACTCGAAAAGAAGAGTGGGAGGAAGAAGTTAGATCTCGATGTACACAAAGGGAGAAATGGAACAAGCGAGCAAAATAAAGTTAACAAGACAAGAAATTGCCAAAGAGTTACCTCTGAGGAAGCTAGCCCGACTCCTAGCTCGCAGCTTCGGAGTTAGAGGTTTTTTAGTGAACTCCATAATCAAATCCCGGTCGCACCCCTTCCGACCACGGCCCGTCCATACTCCAGCTCCGATACTCCCCGGCTAAGCAGCTGATCCCGGTTAAAGGAGCCACAAGACTTAGCTCGTCAACACGAGACCGGATCGCCTCGGCATAAGAAACCTCGGACAGGGGAAGGCCGGGACTCCTAACTTCATTCTCCATCGGCTCGTTAGCTTCGACCGATCAACTCTGTCGAGCTCACCTTGGTTTTCCCAATCTTGATTTTCTTGCTTAGAGGGGCCGTATCATCATCATCCACCTCATCATCTAACTCGATCACAGTGCGACTTTGCCTTGGGAATTCTTTTGGTTTTGGATTTGGTTTTGGGTTGATCACGAGCTCGGTCTTTCTAGCCTCCTTAGCCGGCTCAACAATTTGGTCGGATGCATTGGTTTCTTCACGCCAACCTCTTCCATTTCCCGGGCGACGTCTACAACTTGGTTCCCCTCCGGGCCTCTCGGGTTCTCCTCCATTGGTATAGAGTTAACGGGGTCCACATCTATCGTCCGCAAAGTATCATGACGGAGAGCACCCTCTCTCTCCCTATGTTCTCTCGGCATTAGCCGCTCCACGCCTCCGCTTGCTCTTCCTAATGTCAATGGTTCGGCCCATACTCGCTTCTTGCTCAGAGTTAAGACTACACAAAAATTGAAATGATCAAGGGTTAGGTAGACACATAAAATTTCGCATACGAGTAAAAAGTTCTATGTACGAATTAAATATGTGTGGACCGATTATTCTACATACGAGCAAAAAAAGTTCTATGTACGAATCAAAGTCATAAATAAACAAGCTTAAGCAAAGGTAAGAGGGATCAAGTTACAAGGAATGGTCGAAGTTCTTACCCCCAAAGTGTTCTACCCGCTCCTTACAATAGTTGCGCCTTCTTACAATGGTGGCACTCTTTCTCAAATCTGAATCGAGCTCCTCATGGGTGACCCAACTGGATATCTCCGACATCTAACTACCGGCACCACGGGCACTACCTCTCCTTCACCAACCATCAATCCAAATCGGATGAAGTTATTTTTGTTGGTTCCTAGAGCATCCCAACCGATAGCCCCTTTCTTGGTAAACTCCATCAACTTCTTACGTAAATCATTATGCCAATGAGGGGCCCAAGAGTTATTCTCATCTACCCCAAATAGACAAGATCGGGCAAGTGGAAACTCCCATCCTCTTCTACTCTCCACCACCACCACGCAAGAGTTCCATCCACTAGCCTTGCCAGGAAGATTGGCAAATAATTTGGGAGACTTTGGCTTGGAAGGGGTACTTATGCCATTATCCTTATCAAACTTAATGCTAAAGAACTCCTTAAACACCCTCATGCATGGCTCATATCCTAAGAACCTACAAACCATAATAAAGCAAACCAATACCCTACAGGTGTTGGCCCCTAGCTGAAGTGGCAAGGCATCGGTGCACTCCAAGAACCCGTTTATGAAGGGGTCAAGAGGTAATCTCAAGCCAGCTTCAAATTGGCCGTAGTAGAAAGCTACCTTGGTGGTCTCCTCCTCGTAGGTGTCCCCAAATTTGTTAAAGAAGTCCCCCCTACTATACAGAGCAACACTAAACTCCTTCCTATCAACATCACAAAAATCATATATCATGCTTAAGCGAGATGGATAATTCTCGCTTCCCTCTAGCCGGCCTTGGAGGAACGTAGCCTTTTTCATTCCCGCCCGCACTACAAGCAGTTATCAAAGGCATCAACAATGCGCGGGCTTGATGAGGTCGAGGCATGAGCTCCACCTTGTGTCTCCATATCTCGTACAAGAAGAAGGGGAAACAGGGAATCGGGCTTCTACATGAAGTCTCGTGAGACCTAATCGATAAGCTAAGGGGCGACCTAGATTCCACCGGAAATCCAATTCTATTCCTAAGGAAAGAAGGTTTGTCGGGACCATGAATATAAAATGTAGCAATATGATCGAGAAGCTCGTGAAAAGATGGAAGGACTCAATTCTTGGGTCATTCGCTCCTAAAGTACCTAAGTTCTCTCCCACGTGCAAAGCCAACTCAAGAAATTGCAAACCCCATCTAAGTTAAAATTGAAGTACATTCCTCCATGGTCATCTCCCTCCATTCTCCGTTTAAATGTTTATAAACCCTACGATTGACTTTACAAGACCCATACCAAGCTCCGGCTCGTACTAAAGGTTCTAGCCATGGCGGAATCAAAGAAAGTGCAGAAATTAAAGCCCTAATTTTAAAGAATAAGGGGAATACCTTTAGCAGTGAAGAGAAAACGGAACTATGGAGGGCTAAACACCAAGTTATAGCAGGAGTCAACTTCCTTTATCACCGCCGGAATCAAGCACAGAGTTCAGGGAAGGCGAAAGTTGTAAATGGGGAAGGATTCTTGAATTTATATCTTCTTGAATTGGAAAGGGCAAAGGGAAATTCAAAATTAATTTTCCTAATTAATTACGGAAACTGTTTCCTAGGCGGACTCTCAAACGTCAAAATTGTAATCATTATGGCAAAAACGGCGCTCCTTCATCTTTGACCGTCCATCGCCGACGTCCAGGATCGAGCCACGTCATCTTGGATCGACTAAACCTCAGAACGAGTAGAGACCTTCGAGTAACAACAATTGCCATCAAAAATTTCCTTAACTTCCTAGTCGACAAAGTCAACTCGAAAGTTGGGGGCCACTGAACATACCAAAAGTATCGAGTTGGGCCGGACGAGTAAAGCCCAGTCACAGACACCCTTGGCCACCGTATTCTCAATGAGGCTGGCCCAATCAGAACAAGGCCCAAAGCCCATCTCTTGTATCAGTCGACTAAGCCCATGGTCCGACCTATAGGTCCCGACCTAAATTAGTCCGACCTCATGATCCATATCATAATTCGGGTACGAACCATGCTCTACTCGCCGCCTCGGGTCGACCCATCTACAAGTGGCGACCTCGACCTAACTCCAAGCGTTCGACTCCGACATATAAAGGCGCACGTGGGTCAATCTTTCCATAACAAAGATCCCTACAAAGCGTGGACGGTTACAAGCATGTTCCCACGAACATAATCAAGCTGCCTATAATTTCGGAGCTCATGTAGCACCACCAAAAATACAACGGCTATCACATATAAATACTTCATCACTACCCAAAGGTGAAAGGTAATCGCCATTTTGTTATCGTAATTCATTATTCTATACATTTTGAGCTATATACAACTGTGATCTTACTCTCACGCCCGAGCGTCTTCGCCGGAGACACATCCGGCTAGTCGTGGGTTCTGTTTTCAGGTCAAGGAGCCAGGTGATCAGTCCTGCCACGTGGAGGAAGATTGATAAGCACAATTCCTGCAGCATCAACGCCTTTCCTTCCGGTTCATATCATCTTCATATACAGATGCTTATTCTCACGCCGGAGGGTTTGCGCGGGGGTAACTCCCCGCGCCCTAACGGTGTCGGTTGCAGAATAGTCCGACCGTACGTCCGTGATCCAACGCCGCATTCCCGAAGACCGATTGGGTACCCCTTTTCACCCATTTTATGCGTCATCAGTTTGGTTCCATTTGCCGGGAATCGAAATCATGGCGGACGGCGGGCTTCGACAATGGAAGAATTCGTGTGCCACGGAAAACCTCATCGGATATAGATCTGAAAGCGGAAGAACCCAACGTGTTCTCGGTTCCAGAAAACCCCTCAAGCCCATCCAAATCGAGCGCCTTCTTGTAGAATCTAGTCTTATTATAGGAGTAAAAAAAAAAAAATACAATGTCAGCTTCGAATTACTCCTCTCCTCAATTTCTCTCTCTCTAAACTCTACGATTTGGAGACCATGTTGAAAGCTCCCAAATTCACCTCTCACCGGTCGTTGGCCGTCGCGCCATCAACACCGGAGAAAGACCCAGAGACAACATCGACGACCACCCCATCATCGTCGAAGACCTCGCCGAAGACGACGACGATGCCGTCAACGATTACGTCGCCGATCTCACCGTCTACCTCACTCAAAGACCGATAAACCCTTGTGGGAAGTACACTCTAATGGGCACCAAATTAGGATGTCGTATTTTGCTTACGGCCTTGATCTCTTTTGCCAACCGCCGCCTATCCAATCCGTAAGAATCAAAAAACTGATTTGAGAAGCGTTTGACTACCATGTGAGTCCCATTCAGTAGGGTGCCTCTATAGGTCTCGCTTCGTTCATCGCTACCCAACTTTTGTAACTCGTTGAAACTGTGAGTAGCCGATGAAAGTTCAGAAATGGAGAATCGGCGTGGCTTGTTGGGCGGCCTCGGCCTTTGCTTTTTCTTGGTTAACATAAATACCTCACTTGACTTTTGGAGAAACCGACTACGACGAACTGTTTTTCAAAGGCCGGCTTGTTCCAGTGGAGCATTCGACGACCGATTTGAACGGTTTGGAAAATAATTCTAAGTTTCATTTTCCTGTGTTGGTGGAATCGGCAACGAAGATACGAGTCTTGATGTTGAAATTGAAGAAATCGAAATCAGATGTGTTCACGCCTAGACAGGTCGCCGGAGCGGACTGCGGTCACGGTTTGCTGTCCGGATTCTGGGTCGTCGATTCTAGTCGTTTTCTCTCTGTCGACGACAGAGCCCAAATTTGACAGCCAAACGACGGACAATAGAGGTCGTCGTCGACCGGAATCTCATCAAACCGACTGTTGAAAGTAACAACCCGACGAACTTCGTAAAGCCGACCTCTTGAAAAGCGAGGTCGTCGTCATCAAATATAGAGGGTCGTCGATACCCTTCATCTGGACATCGACGACGAGCTCGAAGCACTTGAGCAACCCTCAGCCAGCTCTTCATTTTCTCTCTGTCGTCGACGATGGAGCTAAAATTTGAGTCAAACGACGACGATCTCACTCGTCTAGACAACGACGCATGCAAAAATGACTTTACAAGATTTGACGAACATGCATCTGGTAGCTGGGATTGCAACGACGACCATCAAGGGCAAACTCGACATTTACGGAGATATGACGACGAGCTTCAACGGAGATAAGAATTATCCCAGGACAATTCTACTTTTCTAAAGGAAGGTAATTGAAAATTGGGTGGAAACAGTACCTTGTGATGATGATAAGGAGTAATACACGTGGATGGTAAATAAATAGAGCCTTTCATCAAGTCAAGTGGGGTCCATTGTATTGGGGGCCACTATGCTTACTTTTGCAAGGTCTCACCTAAATGAACGACCTACAACAACTCAGTGGAAGATCGTCGCTTTGTTGATTTTCTACTACACAAATTCTAGCACTTTAGCCAAGTATAAAGGTTAGACGGAGCCAGACTTCGTTGATTACATCTACTTTAGCCAAGTATAAAGGTTAGACGGAGCCAGACTTCGTCGATTACATTCACTTTGATCAAGTATAAAGATCAAATGGAGCGACTTCACGAACTACATTCACTTTGATCAAGTATAAAGATCAGTGGAGCCAGACTTCACGAACTACATTCACTTTGATCAAGTATAATGATCGACGAGGGTCGTCACTCGTCAACTTAGGATTTGGGTCGTCTTTACAGAACGAGCCCATCCAAGTATGACATGGCACCTTGCTCGTCACTCGTCTACTTAGGAGTTGGGTCGTCTTTACAGAACGAGCCCGTCAGTACGACAACCCGCGTGGCCGACATAGGTCGTCACTCGTCTACTTAGGAGTTGGGTCGTCCACAGAACGAGCCCATCCAAGTACGACAACCCGTGACCGACATAGGTCGTCACTCGTCTACTTAGGAGTTGGGTCGTCTTTACAGAACGAGCCCATCCAAGTATGACATGGCACCTTGCTCGTCACTCGTCTACTTAGGAGTTGGGTCGTCCACAGAACGAGCCCATCCAAGTACGACAACCCGTGACCGACATAGGTCGTCACTCGTCTACTTAGGAGTTGGGTCGTCCACAGAACGAGCCCATCCAAGTACGACAACCCGTGACCGACATAGGTCGTCACTCGTCTACTTAGGAGTCGGGTCGTCCACAACGAGCCCATCCAAGTACGGCTTGACCCGTGGCCGACAGCGTAGGTGCGTCACTCGCCACTTAGGAGTTGGGTCGTCCACAGAACGAGCCCATCCAAGTACGACAACCCGTGACCGACATAGGTCGTCACTCGTCTACTTAGGAGTTGGGTCGTCTTTACAGAACGAGCCCATCCAAGTATGACATGGCACCTTGCTCGTCACTCGTCTACTTAGGAGTTGGGTCGTCCACAGAACGAGCCCATCCAAGTACGACAACCCGTGACCGACATAGGTCGTCACTCGTCTACTTAGGAGTTGGGTCGTCCACAGAACGAGCCCATCCAAGTACGACAACCCGTGACCGACATAGGTCGTCACTCGTCTACTTAGGAGTTGGGTCGTCCCACAGAACGAGCCCATCCAAGTACGACAACCCGTGACCGACATAGGTCGTCACTCGTCTACTTAGGAGTTGGGTCGTCCACAGAACGAGCCCATCTAAGTACGACAACCCGTGACCGACATAGGTCGTCACTCGTCTACTTAGGAGTTGGGTCGTCCACGTAACGAGCCCATCCAAGTACGACAACCCGTGGCCGACATAGGTCGTCACTGCCTACTTAGGAGTTGGGTCGTCCACAGAACGAGCCCATCCAAGTACGACAACCCGTGACCGACATAGGTCGTCACTCGTCTACTTAGGAGTTGGGTCGTCTTTACAGAACGAGCCCATCCAAGTATGACATGGCACTGACTTCCCTAATTTCCCTACCCCTGTCGGTATCGTAATTTCATACCTACCTCTCTGAATCTGAAGTCGCGGAAATATAAAAAAGTCCTTCTCCAGAAGTATGAAACCCAGCCCTTCAGTAGGCGTATCAGTTACTCGAGTAGCGAAAATAGGCTATTGCACTCGAAAAGAGGATACCTTTTTCGAGGCCGCTTATTTGGTTCCCATAGGTGGATTGGTCCTCGCTCCGTTATGCCTACTGGCTCAGGCTCTAACCGCTAGAGATCACCGAGCCCTGACCTTGGAGACGGGGGATGGCGGAAAGGCGGACATTCGGTTTCTAAGTTAGGAGCCACAAAGGGTAGTTGTTGAACAATTTTGCGCTAATGGCACTCGTCTTCCCACTCGATCGTTGATTCGGTTGGTGAACGATTTCATCTATCTTTCTCTAGAATTGGATTTGAACCAAAGCCTTGATCGATCCACCAGGTTCATTCCACTACTATCGCAAAGCTGACAGAATCCATTTCCCAAAGCCAGCCGAAGCTCAACCCGTTAGCCGTCGCTCACTGCCTACTTAGGAGTTGGGTCGTCCACGTAACGAGCCCATCCAAGTACGACAACCCGTGACCGACATAGGTCGTCACTCGCCTACTTAGGAGTTGGGTCGTCCACGTAACGAGCCCATCCAAGTACGACAACCCGTGACCGACATAGGTCGTCACTGCCTACTTAGGAGTCGGGTCGTCCACGTAACGAGCCCATCCAAGTACGACAACCCGTGGCCGACATAGGTCGTCACTCGTCCACTTAGGAGTTTGGGTCGTCCACGTAACGAGCCCATCCAAGTACGACAACCCGTGACCGACATAGGTCGTCACTGCCTACTTAGGAGTTGGGTCGTCTTTACAGAACGAGCCCATCCAAGTATGACATGGCACCTTGCTCGTCACTCGTCTACTTAGGAGTTGGGTCGTCCACAGAACGAGCCCATCCAAGTACGACAACCCGTGACCGACATAGGTCGTCACTCGTCTACTTAGGAGTTGGGTCGTCCACAGAACGAGCCCATCCAAGTACGACAACCCGTGACCGACATAGGTCGTCACTCGTCTACTTAGGAGTTGGGTCGTCCACAGAACGAGCCCATCCAAGTACGACAACCCGTGACCGACATAGGTCGTCACTCGTCTACTTAGGAGTTGGGTCGCCCACGTAACGAGCCCATCCAAGTACGACAACCCGACCGACATAGGTCGTCACTCGCCCACTTAGGAGTTGGGTCGTCCACGTAACGAGCCCGTCCAAGTACGACAACCCGTGACCAGACATAGGTCGTCACTGCCTACTTAGGAGTTGGGTCGTCCACAGAACGAGCCCATCCAAGTACGACAACCCGTGACCGACATAGGTCGTCACTCGTCCACTTAGGAGTTGGGTCGTCCACAGAACGAGCCCATCCAAGTATGACATAACAGGATCAGCCGCTCGTCACATAACTTTCTGCCCGTCAAGACGAACTAGAAAGTTGGGGGCCTCTGAACGGAATAAAATGTGAGGGCTCAGCCCACTCCTTCAACATCTATTTGTGGGCCCCACAAGCCCTCTATACAGATTCAAAGTCTATTAAACTTGGGTCAAAGATTCCTTTACCCAGCGGTCAAGGATGCTTGCTTTTATCCAACATGCCAAAAGGACAGGTGCTTGCTTTTATCCGGCATACCAAGGGTCTCTACTCACTGGGTAAAGGCATTGAGCAGTGTGCCCACCCATTCAAATGGCTGGGAAGAAATCCCTACAAACCCCCCTCTCATATAAATAAAGAGAGCACAGCCAAAGAGGCTCTCTCAGGTTCTACATACTCTCCCTCTCAATACTATAATACGCCTTTCCTTCCGGTTCATATCATCTTCATATACAGATGCTTATTCTCACGCCGGAGGGTTTGCGCGGGGGTAACTCCCCGCGCCCTAACGGTGTCGGTTTTGCAGATAGTCCGACCGTACGTCCAGGATCCAACGCCGCATTCCCGAAGACTGATTGGGTACCCCCGGTTTCACCCATTTTATGCGTCATCAGTTACTATTACTTGAAGTCTGAGCTTAAATTCATGGATTCATGGACTCCTAGTTTGTAGAAGGATTAAATAGTTATATAAAATGGATTTAGTTCAGCTGTATAAGTACAATTTCTTTACTCACTAATTAATTCAGTACTATATGCCTCAATCTATGTTGTTCAACACGATGTATCCTCTATTATTGTACATGGGTCGAGCTATACTTGTTCATGCAAGAACTGATGGGAAAGAAATGGTCTTTAAAGCTATGAAGAAGAATTCAAGATTAGGGAAGAAAATGTGCCATGAAGTGGTCTTGCAACGGAAAAAGACAGAATTATTGTAAGTAATAGACCCTCAGATGGACAACCACAAATTCATGCACAAAATTCCTTCTTTTAACGGATCTTTCCAAACGTAAGTGGAAAGCCCTGGACAAGACTTCTCCAAGATGCTCTATTTTTTGAAATCGAAACAGGGTTGTTAGACCACTGTCTTTTAGAGATGGGCCCCCTCCCCCCTATAGTTGTCTCCAATGCTTTCAAGCTTTAATGATTTTCAAACAAACACCAGTAGAAGAACTCGACTACAAGCTAAAAATCGAAGAGCTATAGTTGCTGGGAAAGAGACCAATTCATCGAGACCAAGCTTTTCCGGCGTGAATCTTAAGAGCTACAAAATACTAACACAAGTAAAGACAAGGTGGAAGCAGGCAACAAGAAAGGAAGGCCATATGGTGCCTTCAGCATAACCAGCAGTAAAGACACAAGTCCAATTGCTAGAGTAACTACTTGCTGCGATTGCACTAATAAACCCAAATCCAATTGCTAGAGTAGTTTGGCATCATGAGAACAATTACAAGGCCAAATTAGAAATAATTGATAACCAGAGGGTAAGCTTTTCAATCTGAATTCCAAACATTGGTTTTCAAATTGAAAGAACGAGATCAATTCCGGGAAGTAAAATTGATGATTCTGATTCCAATTCAATGGCTTGGAATTGAACTGCCAAACATATATATACTATCAACACAAATCCCTAGGTTACAATTACAAAACATCAGACAATCACTCGCATCAATAACAATGCCGAAATTGGGTCTAAAATCAAGTAGTAATAACAACAGCTTAATGCAAATCAAGGATTTCAATGTTTCTTCACAGATCGATTACAAAAAAAAACTTTGGCAAAATAAAATTTTCACAATAATTTCATACTTTTTTTACAGATTTTTCAAACAATTTCGTATCAACTAAACACAAAATAAAACTTTGGCAAAATAAAATTTTCACAATAATTTCTTACCTGTTCGTTGTTTACCGTGAGAAAATTATTGTCGCCAGAAAAAAATCGAGGAGGACGTCTTGACGATTGACGAATTTTTGACGAGGCTTTTGTATTTATAACGGGTATATTTGAGATGTGATAAAATTGAACGTGTCTTTTTTTTAGCCGTGTTAATAATACCACCCCCTTAGTAGGGATAAATAAGCAGGGGATAAGTCCTTTATCCTTCCCACCCTTCTAATTTATCCAAAAGCTTAAAAACGTATCAAACACTATCTTTTGTATTATTTATCCTATCTGGTGTTCTAATTGTCCTATCAAACGGCCTCTTAATGCTTTAAAACTAGTTTTTTTCTTATGTTACGAAAAAACTAGTTTTTTTTTCAAAATTTTGACTTATATTTAAGGGTTAATGACAATTTAGGGCCTGAAGTATACGAACGGTACCACATTGGGGCCTGAAGTCTTAAAACTATCAATTTAGGGTCCAAACTTACAATTTTGATCAATTTGAGGCTTTTTGACGAAAAACGTTAAAAAAAACCCGTAAAGTGACCATGTGCGAGGCATGTGACATTCAGTGAGGGAATTTTTGGTCATTTCGCGTTCAGCCAAGACTTCAGGCCCTAAATTTTCATTTTTCCTATAAAATAATAAATAAAAATATGGGTGGCAATGGGATCAGTGGATCTGAGCTGTGGGGTTCATGCGGTGGTTGAAGGCGGCGAAAATGGAGGAGATGGCTTGGTGCCAGGATTAATGGGGGTGTGGAGGACGATTTGGTGGCCGGAGAAGGTGGGTTTTTTGAGGGGGTAAAAAAATATTTTTATTTTATAATTTTCTTATTCATTATATAATTATTTATTTCTAAATAACTATTTTAAAATCAATGAAATAAATATATATTCCTTAAAAAAAATATTTAACTTTAGTTTAAATATAATAATGCTACTAAAATAATTTATTAATGTTTCAAAAAATATTTTATAAATTGGATAATTTACCAATTATTTTTTGTAAAAAAAAAACTAAATATTTTTATTTATTATTTTATAGGAAAAATGACAATTTAGGCGCAAGTCTTCTTTGACGCGAAATGACCAAAATGCCCTCACTGAATGTCACATGCCTCGCACATGGTCACTTAACGGATTTTTTTAACGTTTTTCGTCAAAAAGCCCCAAATTGATCAAAATTGTAAGTTTGGACCCTAAATTGATAGTTTTAAGACTTCAGGCCCCAATATAGCACCGCTCGTTTACTTCAGACCCTAAATTGTCATTAACCTTATATTTAATGTACTAACTTTTTACAATAAAATATTATTTTAAGATAAGAATCATTTATCCAAATCAGGAGGAAATATAATGATTATGATCTGCACAGTTGTATTACTTGCCTACTATAAATAACAACCCCAAAGACTACCGGCTACCGCTCACAAAATTAAAGATAAATAAAAAATAAAAAACCTCTCAATAAAGGTTCCGGCGTACCGGCGATGAAAACAGAAAAGAAAGAAGAATTCATCGCCGCCGCAGCTCCTCTACTACCAAAGACCGAATCAAATGAAATCTCGAACGCGGCGTCGATTTCCGGTGCTGTGTTTAACATTTCTACCAGCATGATTGGTGCCGGAATCATGTCCATTCCGGCAACCCTCAAGGTGCTCGGTATAATTCCGGGGTTTATCGTGATTCTGATCATGGGTTTCCTGGTGGAAGTCACCGTGGAATTTCTTCTAAGGTATACGCATTCTGGGGAATCGAGCACGTACGGCGGTCTAATGGCGGAATCGTTTGGGAAGGTTGGTTCGGTTGCGATTCAGCTCTGTTGTATGATTAGCAATCTCGGAGCTCTCATCATCTACTTGATTATAATTGGTACGTGGGAGATTTTCATAATTGGGTAATTTTTGATTTCTGAGTTTCACATAGCTTACTACTGTTTCAAAAAGAATGTACAAACTTTTTTCAAATTTGCTATAGATTATGAGCAAATTTGATTTTTTACTGACATTCAACGGTGGGATTACCATTTCGGAAAAACTTGAAATTCAGTCCAATTATGTACTCCTCCGTCCCATTACTTATATATTCATTGGACCCATTTATCACACGCACATCATCTATATACCCTTACTATTTCTTACCCATTTTCTTTCTCCTGCCTCATTTTTCAAGTTCAAAACACTTACTCCACTATACACTTAATTTTTTGTGCAAAATCTATTTTATATCTTTTGTAATGAGATGGAATGAGTTGCTGAGAAGCATGCTACTCCGGTCCTCATGATGTGTCGCAGTTGACTTGTGATGTTTAGGAAATGTGTTTTATTTGTTTGTATATTGCTTCTATCATAATAGAACTGCATTAAGATGATTATCTTGTTTAGTTATTTTGGACGGAATAAAAAGGAAAGTGAGACATTTCCTATGGAACGTAGGAATAAATTGTAACCATTTTCGAGAAAAGTACCTTTTTGATCCTTAAACTATTTTAATTGGGACCTTTTAGTCCTTGAACTATTTTCTAAGCCTTTTTCATCCTTGAACTATTTTAATTGGGACCTTTTAGTCCTTCCGTTAAAAATTTCGTCAATTAACCGTTAATTGGGACCTTTTCGTAAAGAGTTTATAGGCCAGTGACCTTTTAGATACTTAATTCCGTTGTGGAACTATTTCTTTATTTTATTTTTTACAAATTTGAACATTAATGGACGGAGGAGTAAACTGGAAATTTCTAAATAATAAGGATTAAAATAATTTTATTTTTAAAATAATAATAATCAAAATTTAAAACAAACTAAAGTAATTATCATCTAAACTAAAAAAAATTTAAAAAAATTAATATCATTTAAATATTTTAAGGAGTAAATTAATATCATTTAAATATACCACTGAGCCACACCTCATAATTGATCAGCTGGATGTGTCAATAAAACCGCCATCGAACCTAGGTTTTTCAGTTAATATGTTATAGACCATATATAGCTAAGATGAATTAGATAATCAAGATTCCAAAATATGATGATCATATATACTCCTCCTCCCAAAACAAAAAGGAGTCGTCTTTGACGGGTCAAACTATTTAAGGGTGTAGCTTTACTTTCTACTACCTTCATGAAATTGCACTAAAAATTATCTCCTCTTTCAGAATAAGACCTTTTTATGGTATGCAAAAATTGGCAAGTGAGGCTCTTTTTCTTGGATGGAAAGAGTATTACCGCAACAGCTGATGCCTGATTGCATCGAAGAAACCTTTGCCACTCACCGCTATACATGATGCCAAAGTACAACCATTTCCATGTGTATTCTGAGTTTGCACACGTGATGAGCGCAACTCATAAAAATCTTGACCTGCAATACAAATCAAGAAATGAACTAAAGCAGATACCTATAACCAATTACCCATATTTAAATGATATTAATTTACTCCTCAAAATATTTAAATGATATTAATTTTTTTTTAGTTTAGATGATAATTACTTTAGTTTGTTTTAAATTTTGATTATTATTATTTAAAAAATAAAATTATTTTAATCCTTATTATTTAGAAATTTTCAGTTTACTGCTCCGTCCCTAAATGAATGTTCAAATTTGTAAAAAATAAAATAAAGAAATAGTTTCAGAACGGAGTTAAGTATCTAAAAGGTCACTGGCCTATAAATCTCTTTACGAAAAGGTCCCAATTAACGGTTAATGGACGAAATTTTTAACGGAAGGACTAAAAGGTCCCAATTAAAATAGTTCAAGGATGAAAAAGGCTTAGAAAATAGTTCAAGGACTAAAAAGTCCTAATTAAAATAGTTTAAGGACCAAAAAGGTACTTTTCTCAACCATTTTCTTTTGCTCTCAGGGGATGTCCTATCAGGAAGTGAATCTGAAGGAACCTTGCACTTGGGTGTATTACAAGAATGGTTCGGCATTCAATGGTGGAATTCGCGAGCATGCGCACTGCTTTTCATCGTACTCTTTGTTATGCTCCCTCTGCTTCTTTTGCCCCGTGTAGGTTAGTAACCGAAGGTATTATGGTAATATCGATCAATTATTCTTGAAATTGTAGAGAAAATCTATAATAACTATACTACCTTGCAGAATCACTACGCCATGCTTCAGCTCTATCAATTCTTCTAGCAGTTGTCTTTGTTGTCATAAGCATGGGATTGGCAATCTATGCTATGTGGCAAGGGGAAACCGAGGAATTGAGGCTCTTACCGGACTTTGACAATGGAGTCTCTATCTTTCAACTCTTTACCACCATTCCAGTGTTTGCAACAGGCCTTGCTTGCCATGTCACAAGTAATATACATTCGCTTTATACTCAACTTGAAATATTCTGTGAAACCCCAGTCCCACATCAGAAAGATATGAGCTTCGATTGTGTTAGATAAGTGTCCACCTAACTACCATTGAGAACCTATAACTTCCATGGACTTTAGGGTCGGCCAATGGGAAATCAAGTGAACCCAAGTTGTTTGTGCTCATGGGCCAGTGCGTGGTGTTTATGCAGCGGACCAGATTTTTGGGCTCAGATCGCTATATTCAGTCTCAAATAATTTATTTATTTTTTGTTTTTTATTAATTGAGGTCTTAATTTATTACTATAGTGTCACTCGGAGAGTGAAATCTACCACTGGTGGGGGGGGGGGGGATTGAACCCCTTATAGTACCCGATGATGCTTGAGCTAGAATTTTTTTGGCCGAATAAGCGAAATTATCTTGTTCAGTTTGTATAGATGTTTGAGAACTCTTAATGTTCTCCTTTTCAAATGCAGTTCATCCTGTAAGGGCAGAGCTCAGCAAAACATCAAATATGAGCAAAGCTGTCAGAATCTCACTCCTGCTCACTGTCACAATCTACTTTGCGGTGGGCTTCGTTGGGTACCTTCTATTTGGTGATTCAATCCACGCTGATGTGCTCATAAATTTTGATCAGCATTCTGATACCCCAATTGGGTTATTAATAAATGACATTATCAGATTAAGCTATGCAATCCACCTGATCCTTGTCTTCCCGGTAATTCATTTCACTCTGAGGGCTAATGTAGATGAACTGATATTTCCAAAGAAGGCTTTGTTAGCAACAGATAAGAGAAGATTTGTATTACTCACCTGTATTCAGCTGGCATTCATATACATAGTGGCAATAGCCGTCCCAAATATTTGGTACTTCTTCCAGTTCATGGGATCAACAACTGTTGCTTGCATTGCATTTATCTTCCCGGGCTCAATTGTCTTAAGGTACATTCTATTCCCAGATTTTTTTTCTAAGGTTTTTTTATTAATTGATAATTGATGGGGATTGAACCATGACCTTATGAATAGAACGGTATACCGATGCTGATGCTGCTGAGCTAGCTAGAGCTATTTGACTCCTCAAATACGTCCACTTTAATGCAGTTTTTTTAGTTATTAATGGCTTTCTAATACTTATTTTTTTGTTCAATTAACAGAGATGTTCATGGTATATCGACAAGAAAGGATAGGATTATGGCAGGAGTGGTGATTATAATTGCCGTTATAACCAGTGCTATCGCCATTTCCAACAATGTGTCGTCATTTGGACAGCAAACATAAAGAGTATATATTTTGATTATTTACTCGTCTTTGGGAGGAAAAAAGGAAAACGAACAAATTTGAGAGCTCTTTCGATTGACCTTTTGAAGACTTGGTGCTTCATCAGATGAAAAACGGGCGCTCAAAGTCGGTCAACTGAATTAAGTCAGAGAAACAGGCGGTGTAAGTAACATTATGCTGTGTACATGAGAAGAATCAGTGTATGTACAAATGATTTAGATCAATGTAGTCTGTCAGAAGATCATATGTTTTGTGTATGTCAGAAATAAAAATGAATATTTGCTGAGTATTTTCTAATGTTATCCTAAATTATGGCAACAATATCAAGTAAGTATCAAATTCATTGTCTCATTTGAGGCCAACTCACACACACATCCAGAGATATCATCTTTCCAACTAGCCCCAAAAATTGATGTCACCATTTTCACTCACCTATTTGATTTTCTTTTCAAGATCAAAATATCTGGCAACAAATCATTTGGATGGAATGAACCTCACAACAAAAAGACAGCAATGTTTACTTGACAATCTGTGGCATACAAACATTTTCAAACATTAATTTATATTTAACGGACAGAAAGTTACATGGCTGACAGCATCTACTTTACCTTTGGCAGAAAGCATCTACTTTTTCTTAAGTTTTGTAACGTGTGTGTGGATGTTTCCAGAAAGAAATATCCCAGAGAGTTTAAAATTTGAACTTTCTTTGTGGATTCGGGAGCACTTTGGGCTCAATACATTTTTTATAGAACCCGAAGAGGTAAAAACATTTTCTGAAGATGATAATAGTCAGCTCACAAAAATCACATATACATACATGAATAAAGAGGAAGAATGTATACATAATTGAATTAGCAGAAGAGGAAATAATTACATAAAATGCTTTAGTTGTGATTATTTTCCTAGTATAGAAAAAAGGTCACAATGCAATATATGCTTTAAAGAAATTTGCTATCTATGTTTAAAAACATTATTCGAGCAAGAAATGACTACAGTAGAAGTATCAGCTTAAACACTTTTTCGACCCTTTAGTCCTATTACTTAAACTCCTTTTATACCTTCTGCACTTCATATTAGAGCCCTTATATAAAAAAAAAAAAAAAAAAGTGTTTCATTTCTACTCCGCTGTAAAAATTCTGAAAAAATATCACTATACCTCCCCAGTCTCCTTGTAAGTATTCATATGGTTATTGGGTTTATTTTATTTCTTGAATATCTATCCGTCTAAAAAAATTGTGCATTTATAAAAGCGAATTTCGGGAAAGATGGCCATCATTTTTAAAAGTTTGATTGAAGTGTAAGTCATTTCATATTGTGGCATAACTAAAAATAGTTGAAGCAAATTTGTCGTGACATGGCGTGATAGGGTGAAAATTGGGCGTGTGTCGTATTCGCGTCGACCGAGGCACATTTACGCAGATATATTTTCCTTTTTTTTTCGGACACTTGGCGGCGTTTCATTGGCTTCTTGAATTTCGAATTTCTTTTTTCCATTTCTTTGACCTCAATTGTTTTATAATAAATTAATTTTTTTACACCAAAATTCATTTAAAATAAATCTCTATAAATAGAGACTATTTTCATTTGATTTGGACACAGAAAAAAAAAAACCTTTTTTTAAATATAAATTTCTTGATTTTCCTTTCTAATTTTTCAATATCTTTTTAAATATAAATTTCTTAATTTTCCTTTCTAAGTTGTTTAAAAAAAAATTAGACTTTGAAGCATAGTGAATAAAGTTTTAATAAATTTGTCGAATTTTCTATCCGTCTCAAAAAATTGTGTATTAATAAAAACGAATATCGGGCAAGATGACCAATTATTTATAATTTTGATTGAAGTGTATGTCAATAAATGATAATAATAATAATAATAATTTTACTAATCATAAAAATAAAGAATATAAAATAAAACAAAAGTTGTAGGATATAGGATGATGAGTTGAAATGGTGTTGAATTTTTATGAATAAAACCATTGTGTATTTATAAAATATATAGGGTTATTTAATATAATAATAATCTATATCTATATATATATATATATATATATATATATATATATATATATATATATATATATATATATATATATATATATATACTCCCTCCGTCCCACACCATTTGATACCAAAAAAATGGGCACGCGGATTAAGAAAAGGTAAGAGAGAGAAAAAGTGAAGAGAGAATGTTGTGAGTGTAAAAGTAAAATAGAAGAGAGAATGAGTGAGAGGAATAGTTAGGAGAGAGAATGTTGTGAGTGAAAAAGTAAAATAGGAGAGAGAATGAGTGGGGTAAATAGTGAAGATTCCTTTCCATTTTGGGTAAGTATCAATTGGTGTGGGACGGACCAAAAAGGAAATAAGTATCAATTGATGTGGGGCCCTGAGGAGTGTATATTGGGGAGTGTGATGAATGTGGGTTTCAGTTACTATTTAATAAGTGGGATGGGATAATATGGTTATTGTGTTTATTTTAGCTAGATATAGCAGACAATTTATTTAATTTTTTTAGAAAAAAATCTTTGAAGCATATTAAATAAAGTATATAGGGTTATTTAATTATAGATTTTTGGCTGAAAAGTGGCGCGTGCCATACACGCGCGTACAGAAGCGCGTCTACGTAGGTTAATTTTTTTATTTTTTATTTCAACGGGACACTTGGTGTCCGTTCATTGGCCGATTAGATTTCAAGGTATTTGTATTATTGTATTCCTTTTATACTATGGCTATTACTAAATTTCAAAGGTCAATATTTATTCATTGTTGGCCTTCTTTTAAATTGATACTATGTCATATGTCATTTTCAATTATATTTCACATTAAAAAAAAATTCACAATCCCAATGATCCGAATATATTGATATGTAATGATGATCTTCCTTCCTCTTTCGAAAGGTGCTCTGACAATGTTGTCTTTTAAAGCTGTGTTTCACAATGTATAAAAATGTTTTTCTCATTTAGTCATTTTATTTAATTTCCGTCTTCTTAAGCATTAATAATTTCCTGTGCATCGCACGGATGTATCACTAGATTTATTTTAGTGTCATTCAATCTGATATTTGTATTGAGAATATAATTTTCGAATAATTCTTTTACAATGTATACAAACATCTCTATTTTCTTTTGTATTTATTTCGATAAGTTATTTGTTAATAACTGCCCGTGCATCGCACGGGAGTCAAACTAGTATTTTAAATATTATGTGTGTTCTTTTTGTGTTTGCTTTATGTTTTAACTTTTGATCCGTTAAATATAAATTAATGGTTAAAATTACTATTTGTTTTTACTTAATGTTCATCAAATGTAAATTATTTGTTAAAACTACGAGATATGTTTAAATTAGTAGTGGTTTAACGGAAACCCGAAAAATCCGTCATACCCCCCTTTATATATATATATAGGGTCACGCTCCAATGAGAACCGTTTAAAATGAGAACCGTGAGAATCACTTGTATACACTTGTATACAGTAGATATTTAGCTACTGTATACATATATAGTGGATACTTAGCTGCTGTATACAAATATATACGTGTGGTTATACACTTGTATACAGTAGATACTTAACTATTGTATATGTATACAGTAGCTAAGTATCTACTGTAAACAAGTGTATACAAGTGGTTCTCACGGTTCTCATTTTATTATGGTTCTCATTTGAGCACCTATATATATATATATATATATATATATATATATATATATATATATATATATATATATATATATATATATATATATATATATATATATATATATATATATATATATATATATATATATATATACTCCTGTCCCACCTTAGTGTAGATTTCTTTCCTTTTTCGTCCACCTTAGTGTAGGATCAAAATTAGAAAGTTTTTTATTATTTTTTATTTTCCCTACCCCACCCACTCATTCTCTCTCTTCATTTTTCACCATACAATTTATTCAACCAACCTACTATTCACTCCACTCATTCTCTCTCTTCATTTTCTACCACACATTTTCATTATCTTAATAATATTCCTTAGTTATTGTGCCCACCACCTTAGTCTACACTAAGGTGGGACGGAGGAGTGTATATATATATATATATATATATATATATATATATATATATATATATATATATATATATATATATATATATATATATATATATATATATATATATATATATATACTCCTCCGTCCCAATAAAAGCTTCACTAATTACCCAAAAGGGCGTCCTGCTAGAAACTTCACCTTTCCTTTTTTGGCAAAGAATCTTCACTATTCTCTCCACTCATTCTCTCTCCTAAAACACTATTACACTCACAACACTTTTCAAATTCACTATTCCCTCATAAAGCTAATTCTCTCTCCTGATTTTCAAATTACACTCACAACATTTTTTTTAAAATTCCCTTTTACCATAATTTCCGTGCGAAGAAAAGGGTGGAAAGCGATTAGTGAGTCGGAGGAGTATATATATATATATATATTCCCTGACCCAATTTACTCAGTTATTAAAACATTAAGGAGGGCAAAGTTTTTATTATAAAATATAGAAAGTGGGGTATGGTGTCCCGCGTGTAGAAAGTGAGATAAAAAATACTTCCTCCGTCCCACTCCGATGTGGATCATTTTTTTGACATGGGAATTAAGGAAAAGTAGGAGAGAGAAATAGGTAGAGGAGGTGTTTGTGAGTATGAAAAATTAAATAAGAGAGAGAATGAGTGGGAGAAATAGTTAGGAGAGAGAATGTTATGAGTGTAAAAGTAAAGTAGGAGAGATAATAAGTGGGTAGAATCATGGGCGGAGGTATGAAGGGGCAAGGGGGGGCCACTGCCCCTCCTTGACAATTTTTTTTTGTGGTTTTTTTTTTTTTTGGTACTTAAGTAATTCAATTTTTTTTTTTAAAAAAATTATATGTATTGTGACTATACTTTCTCCGTCTCATTAAAATTATATTTTTATTTTAAACACAAAGATTAAATGTAGGTGTACTTCCTCCGTCTCACTAACAATTTTATTTTTATTTTAAACAAAAAGATTAAATGTAATTTGGTTATGAGTATAAAGAGTGAGGTATGAGAGAGATAATTGGTAGAAAAATGTAATTTTTAATGACACATTTGATAAAGAATTTAACTTTTAGTGGGACGGAGGAAGTATATTTTGAAAATAAATGTTCTATATTTATAATTTTTCTTTTAATAGATTAATAGATGTGATTTGTAGACGTTAAATAAATATACATGTTGAACTTTTTGATATGTGAAATTATGTTATATGTGTGTCGAATTGTATAAGATATCAATGAATGAATTATTGGCACCATTAAAGCAGATAATTTACTATGTCTAAAATTGTATTCGGTATGAAAAAATACATCAAATTTTTTTTCGGGGGCGCTGCCCCCGAACCCCCATACATCATTCCTTCACTCCAAAATTTCTTGCCCCCCCTTCACTTAATTTCTAGCTCCGCCATTGGGTAGAATAGTAAAGATTCTTTGCTATTTTGGACAGTTTACACTAATTTGGGACGGACCAAAAAGAAAATAAGTCCACACTGGAGTGGGACGGAGGGAATATTAGTGGATAGTTGTTGTTAGAGCTGTCAAAATCGAGCCCGGCCCGTAGACCCCGTTCAGCGCACCCAATTTTTTAAGGGTCTGGGCCTCAAATTAGAAGGTCTGAAAAAAAACCCGGGACTCTTTAGCCCGACCCGATAGGCCCGTGAACTCATGCGACCCAAACATGAAAAGCCCGGCCCAGCCCGAACAGATTTGTGATCGTGGGAGGAACCGGGCATCTTGACGCAAATTGAAGATTGCCACTTTGATTCTTGCTCAGACCTGATAAAAAATTGAAACTGATGAAACCATAATAACTCCACAAGCATACACATGTGAAAAAATAAGTGAAGACTCACTCATTTACATTGTCCCTATCAGTATCACCCAATCAGATTTGTAAAGAAACAATAGGTTAATTATCAACAAGCAACAATTTCTTACAATTTCTTAATTTCTTAAAGTTCGAGATTCCACCTGTTCCGTCTTGGTTTTAAGGGAAGTAGCCCAGAATTCTTATATGTTAGAGACAAGTCTTGTTTATTCTCGATGTGTGGGATAATGTTCTCTTACACACCCCCTCACGTGTAGCCGAGCTTTGCCAAAGGCTTACAACGTGGACTGGATGGTGGGTGGCGCGGAGGGTTCATCGTGGGCCGTTAGGCCTGTACGTGTAATGGATCAGCTCTGATACCATCTTAAAGTCTAAAATTAGCCCAGGATCCTTATATGTTAGAGACAAGTCTTGTTTATTCCCGATGTAAAATAATGTTCTCTTACATAATTTACAATGATTATTTCTTATGGATGGAAGAAAGGAAAGCATCAGCAACAATATACTTCACCCCTCCCATAATAAATGTTGACCTTTCCTCTTAAGTCCGTCCCAAAAATAAATGTCGATTTCCAAATAAAGAAATGCTATTGTGTAGTAATACTTGTACAGTTATGTACAAGTAAATAAAGAACACTCCTTAATAACTTTGACAAGCCAAATAACCATTATTATGAGACGGAGGGAGTATTAAAGTATGAGGCCACAATCACACCAGTAGGCCATCCATGACGAGCAAACAAATTGTTCGTGAAATTGTAAGAAATTACATAAACATTCATAAAAGTTAAGCAATTGATTCTACTTCCCGGATCCTCCACCGAGGAGTACAAGAGCAGGTTCTAGCATGAAGTGTTTATATTGACAGAAGTCTGTTTCATAATCCATCCTGTTCCACCACCTCCTACTACCTCACTGGCCAATTTCTTCCACTTAGCAATATTATTTCTAATCATATTTCCTTTCTTCCCCTCAATCACTTGTTCAAGAGTCCTCAATCTCTTCACTCCCATAAATCCCCTTCATTAGCCTTCACAGAAACCACTTAGCAATATTTTTGAGTTTTTTGAATAAAAAAAAAATAGTTGTTTTTTGGCCCATAGGCCCGATGTCCACATGGGCCAGACTTAACTTTTACTAGGCCCGCTAATGTTTAGGCCCAGCCCGGCCCGACCTTAAGTGAAGCCAGACAGCACTAGTTGTTGTAAATATGATATGCGAAATAAATAAGCATTATAAACTTTCATTTTTGGGTTTTTAAAGTTTGAAATGGGACTCTTTTGAGATTTTTTTTTTAAATTTTAAAATGGGACGGATGGAGTATGTTATAACTAGGCCGTGAAATTTAAAGTGGGAAAGAAAATGTATAATGGGAATCCCCAAAACAGTTGTTTTAGATGTACAATGGTTTTGAATCACTGGACAAGGAAACATAACACCTTCCAAATTATCACCATCAGAAAAGGGAATAATTTAAGAGCAAGTTTTGGGAGAAACTAGTTTCTCCATAAATTATAAAAAAGTCCACTTTTTTTCTACTTGCAAGTAGTTAGTGAAATATTTAGGAACAGTTTATAAAACAGGACTTTCTATAACTTAAGAAGAAACTAGTTTCCCCCAAAATCTTGTGATAATTTAATAACATAGAAGCTGTAGCAGGAAGTATAAATTATTTGATTCATTATGTTGCCCAAGTAAAAGGGTACACTACTCTATTTCTAAGCCCATACTTGAATATATGATCGTATTTTAAGCATCATCGTACTTTAGATCTTGAAATCTCTTCAGCAACTTGGACTTGTGTTCCTCAATTTCAGCATCCACAACGGAACCTCGAGCTGATTTGATGACGGAGATGGCTCCAGCACTATGTAGAGCCCCAACAGCTTCATCTGAAGTATAAGCCAGCATAAAGAAAGAGTTATATATACATATCATAGAAAAAAACTCGAAGTGATTTCCGCAATTCAACTGTGCTACTTATACATGGCGTATCACATACTCCATCTGTCCCATAATGATTGTTCCATTTGACTATTCAAACATTCTAGCAACCTATTTTTATTTCCACCGCTAACCTTGATGTGGTTTACATATTACTTCTCAGTTATTCCCTCTTCGTCCTTGGTTGGCAATTTTGGAACTTCAATGATTTTAACCTAACAATGTGGGACATGAGACTATCTTTTAAGGACAAAGGGACAAACAAAAATGGCAAATGGAAACATCTTTATGGGAAGGAGGGAGTATATTCTTCATGGTGCCAAACAAATGGCTTATAGGGTATTTGAACATCCCACATTTAATAAAACTTGACCAAAGTTCCTTCCATGATTATAAATCGAACCCCAGCTGAAAAGTCTATCATGCTCTCTGTTTTCTTTAATAAGATTAGATAGAAAGAAGAAAATAAATTAAAATATAAAAGAGAAGAGAGAGAGAGAGTGAGAGAGGGAGAGGCATCAAATGTATGTAAAACTGGAAGCAGCGGCGAAGGCAGAATTCTGTTCCAAGGGGATTGGAACTTCTGAAAATACTTGAGCAGCTTTCCAAGGAAATATATACATATATATACAAGAATAATATTACCTGAATGAGCAAGGGCAGTAATAGCCTTCAAGGCTTCGCTGCGTGTGTGATTATCTTTAGCACTCTCCAACATATTCAGAAGACCTTTAGCCCCACCCATCTCAATGATTTTCATTCTTCTTTCATCTGAGGATCAATATTCACAAGTAAGATAAATGAGAAACAGGGAAAAATCACCATAGTTTATTTAATGGAAAGATAAATTGGTGTAAACCAACGTTTAAAGAAGTTGGTTAAGGGAGAAAAGTTAGTGAAGTTCAGCCTACTATTTTAACCTTTTCTTTTTCCTTGTACGAAAAAGGAGGAACCTAGAGAAAAAACATACTGAAGAAATTCGAATACATGATAAGTAGTACTTCAGAAGATGTTGCTCAACTACGTGAATTTCCTAACACACAAGGATCTTCCATTTATAACAATATAGAGCTCTTTAATAAATATATTTATCAAATAAAAATCAAGGAATAAGAAAGAGAGAGCATTCTCAACTGAACTTAGCAATCTAACACTTTATCCTTACAGCACCAGTTTACAGACAAGCCCTCCAGCTTGGAGAAAGCAGGTGTAGGGTTGCATAAGTGCCTGAGTTATCTTTTTTACATGCAATCCGGCCAATGCATCAACTTTCAGGAGAAATTTAGTAAAGAGTGGCAGTAGATGGCCGTACAATATTTGATGTCACAAATAATGGCAGATACGTACATCCATGAAATTACATTATTATCAAGGAAACCATTCATATTAAAATTACCATCGATTGCAAAACTGGTTAATCTGGAAGCTCCCATTCTTTTGAACAGAGGATCCTTAACTCGCAGAAGTGACACAGATTGTTGCATCATATTGTCACCTACAAAGATCAAAAAACACCAAAAGCTGTCACAGACCAACTTTGAGAATATGAACTAATAGATCAGTGAGCATACCCAAGTATGGAAAGATTTGGGAACCAACAAGTGTTGCAGTCCCGACAAAGATCAGTTTGAATAGCCATCCTATTTTTCTATCAGCCTCATCCTCCATTGCTTTCTCATCTGAAAATAATATACGTGTAAATCCAAGAAGTAAGATTCAAGAATTTGTAAGAAGCAAATAACAAAGAGACTAAATTAACAGTTTAGGGAGAATTGTTGCTATGTGACACTAATTTAGGGATGGAGGAATGATTAGAAAAAGAAACTCTAAAAAAAGTTACTTGCATCGCTAGATAAAGCAGCATATCATAGCAAATCTAAAATGGAATGTTGACAAGTATTTAATTGCTTAGGGATACTTAAATGTAATCAAGACCAGATGTGTAATTTTCAAACAAAAAATAAGGAAATAAAAAGTAACTTCAACATGCTCAAGAAGAACGGGAAATTGCTCTGGCAGGATTTCGAAATCGAATTCTCTATGTTCTTAGTTTTGCAACCCAGTTTATGTATCTAGCCGGTTCCCTTTCCCCATTATTTGTCTCTAACTTCTCCCCTAGCTTTAAATACTCCCTCAATCCCATAATAAGTGTACATGTTGACTTATCAAACTTTTTAAGAAATGTGTTTTACTTGTTTGTACATTGCTTGCATCATGGTAAAATATCACTAAAACAATCCTGTATTAAAAAATACGACACTTTGGGATGGACCAAAAAGGAAAGCGCGACACTTACCATGTTGATTGCGGTCGCTGTCGATCCCAAAATCAACTTTCATTTAGACCATTGGTCCAAGAATTTTTCAAGAACCCATTCGACATCATTAAGACTATCGTTCTCTTGACTAAAATAATTTCCCAAAAGTCTTATTGAATCCTCCATGTGTCCCAAAAAATAGTCACATTCCAAAGAAACTAATCTATTAATTGATCCAATGCAACATTGGATGCTTGCCAAATCAAATCATATATGAATGGCAATCAGCCAATAATGCACTGGGAAAGTCAAGGAAATCATGTCACTAAGAGGACCCAAATCCATATAGCCCTAAAATAGGCAAATACAAAGTTCTTGATGATACACAATCTTGATGATACACAATAATGGGGAAGAACATAGTAAATCATAACGACTATACAAAAAAAAGTAAAATTTTACCATATGATGAACAAAACTGGCGTGATTGAACATTGATAGGTTTTCTTCTGCACAAATGCTGCAATTTAAGTCATACAAAATAGTTTCAATTATTCCCAGCAACTGATCAAAAGGATAAGCAATAGCAGAAATATTCAACTCTCAGAAGAAGAAAAAAAGAGACAGGGTGTCTTGGACAACTCCTGGAAGAACAAAATGAATACCAAGGACTACAGATTACTCTTCCAATTCCATCTCCAAATCTGAAGCTTGTGAGCAAGCATTGCTCATAATTGAATCAGGGAAAGACAGAAATAAAATTCTAGGGTTTATGGATAAAGGGGACTTACAGAGCCGAGCTGCGCCGCTAAATTGCGCATCATCATCAAGGCTGGCGGAAAATACTAAGAGCTGAGGCTGAGTATGGAGTTGTTAGCTAGGGAAACATCATTAACCGTGATTGGCAGCTCGGATCAGTAGTCTGAGTGAGGAGCTCCTCCCGGCGATTTTGTATTTTTAATAATTGTAATTATTTTTGTTCGTTTGTTTATTTTGATTCTGTATCCCCTCGTCATGTCAAACCGATTTTTTTTTTTTTTTAATTTCATTTTCGTATGTTTCACCTTAAATTAAATCGGAATTTCCAAAATATAATATGAAATCTTTACTATGTCAAAATCTTTTTAAAAAAAAAACGCATTTTTCTTTAATGTTAGAAAAACGCGTTTTATTTCCATCTCTAGTGTCAGTGTTTTAGTGTAACAAAATGTCAGTATATATATTATTACATGTCATTGTCAGTGTAACAAATTATCGGTGTAAAGAGTGCCAGTAAATATATTATTAAATGTCAGTGTTAGTGTAAAAAAATTGTTAACGTTAATGTAAAAGAGTGTCAATGTAAGGTAAAAAAGTGTCAGTAGTGTTAATATAAAAAATTGTCAATGTAAATAGTGTCATTGCATTTATTATTAAATGACAGTGTAAAAATAATTTTTCTTTAAAATTATAAAAAACGTATTTTTATAAAACCAACTCCTTTACTATTCATCTTATTTATTTTATCTTCTACTTTACTTTTCACATTTAGAACACCTATATATAGTACTCTTCTTTTTCTTTTATTCACAAAAATTGATTCATTTTGAGATGGTTTACTTTTTCTTATTCACAAAAATTGATTCATTTGAGATGGTACGGTGGAAATATTTCTCAATAAACCAGAACAATCGATGTTCAAATTGAGATTGCTAGGTGTATATTTTTTTTAATTTTTTTATTTTAGTGTAAATAAATTTTGAACAATAATTTTGAGTTAATTTAAAATCTTAATGAAATTTTAAAATTGTTATTGATAATATTTATAATGATATACTATCAACAAAAAAAATATATAATAATTAAATTAACCCAAAATAAATTATTGTATAAAATTCCTTCACACCAACATAAAAAAAAAAAATACAGACATCCAAAAAAGTGACATTTATTCAAGAAAAAAAAGAGTGAAAAAAATATGGTAAAAGATCATTACAATTTTTTTTCTAAAAACTAATTCATTTTGAGACGGAATACTTTTTAAAATATTAAAACAGGAGTCTAGAACGAAGTTTATATAAATATAAACACCCCACTGTAATTTGTTAACTAAAAAATAATAGGCAGCTCTGTTCGGGTTATTGAAGATGAAAAATGGCTCTAATAATTAGGCTCAAAAGATATATAGCCAGAACCAGAAGTGGCCTTCCATGAACTTGAACTTGAACTTTGTAATAACCCAAAAAAAATTTTTGAGAATTATTTGGTAAATTGTTAAATTTTCAATTAGGCTTTTAGAGGGACTAATAATTATATTGAAGTCCTAGGAATTATATTATGTGGGTTTAAATTATTTAGATGTGTTGGGCTTTGATATTGGGCTTAGGTTTAGTAAAATCCTTTTTTTTTATTAATGAATTTGAACCTTTTTAATTAATAAATAATTTTATTATTTGTTGTTTCTTATATTAGTTGGGTTAGAAGTTGTGGGCCAATTGTTTTGGGCTTAAGTTACTTAATGGGCTTAGAATACCTTTTGGGCTAGGTTTAAAAAAAATAAAATAAATAAATAATAATTCAATTATAAATATTAATTCTAATACCTAGGGTTGTCTTATTTTAATAAACCAAGGAAAATAGTGAGAGAGGGGCGGCTGAGCAGTCGGCCTAGAGAAAGAAGAAGAAAAAAAAACATTGTGAGAGGGAGAGAGTACGTGGCTTGAATTGTGAAGAAGAGAAGAAGAAGGCAATTGAATTGAAGAAGAGAAGGAAAAAAAGCTAGGCTTGCATTGCATTCTGACTAGGAAGAAAATATCAAAACCAAGGTAAGAATTCTTCCGTCCCATAATTATTATTCTTGAATTTTAAAAGAATCTAGAAAATCCTAGAAACTCTTGAGATTAGATTGAGATTTTTATTATGAATATTGTTGAGTAATTAAGAATTAATTTAAGGACATTATATTGATCGGATCATTGATTAATTGAAAATCTAATAATTGAATTGGGTTAATGAATATATGAATTAAATGATGCGTTTAATGTTTGAAAAATAAAAAGAAGAACAAAAATCATATTTTTGAACCATCTAGGGTTCGGCCGAATGGCCTAGATGGGTTTTGATGTTGTTTTTGCTTAACCGTTAAGTGTTTGGCCTATTTTGATAAAACGCAGTTAGTTTTCAAACTGAAAAGGGACCAAACTGCAAAGTTTACAAAGCTGAAAGGATTAAATTCTGATTTCCAGTTAATTTCTTCACTGAACTGTTAACTATAGGACTGAACTGAAAAGTTCAAAGGTTCTGAGGGACTGTTCTGTAAATTTTAAAAAGTCAGAGGACTGTTTTGCAATTACTTAAAAGTTGAAGGACAGTTTTGTAATTTTTCAAAAGTTGAGGGACTGTTTTGTAATTTTTCAAAAGTTGAGGGACTGTTTTGTAAAATTCTGAAAGTTAAGTGACCTCTTTGTAAATTTTAGAAAGTTAAAGGACTTTATTGAAATTAAGAAAATCTAAAGGAACCTTTTGAAATTTAGGGGAAGTCCAAAGACTTTAAAGGAATTATATCAAAGGAAAAGAAGAAGAATAACACTTTAGTATTAAAAAGAATACTAAAAGACTTAGATTCCTAAGATAGTAAAAAAAAACTTTCAAAGAAGGAAACTTTCTAATTAAAGAAGGTTACCCAAAAAGAGAAGAGGGACCGTAATTAGAAAGTTATCAAGGAATTAGACTTCCATTGAAAGGAAGGAAACTAAGTGTCCTCTTGAGGAAAGAATTATAAGAAGAAAGTTTCTAAATTAAGAAACTGCTAAATTAGGAAAGTTACTAAAAATAGAAAGTTAGTTAACCAATTAAGGTGAGTCTAAGAGTAACTCATAGGTTAACTAAAGAAAGGAAGTATAGGTACATAAGAAGTAATAAACGATTACTTGTGCCTAAGTTATGTTATTCCGTGATTGTAGATTTCGCGTAAAGGCGTTGCTTAAGGAAGGAAAGCAAGGCCAAGGTAAGGGATTATACATCTTTAAGTTAATTGATTCCGCTCCGTTTCATTGTTTAGGCTTCCGCATATTTCTTGGCGATGTACGTTCCTTTGATACGTAAAAGCTGACCTCGCGTCAGTATTTGTTTTGACTCCCTCGTTCACCGTTATTTGCTAATCTTTTGTTATTCGTTTGCTATATCGTCCTTTTGTTTTCGGAAATACAGAATTTTGTTGTTATTGTGAAAGTTCGTATTCTGTATAAAAAAATGAGTTTTTACATGATGTGATTTTTGTTCCATTAATGATCACTAAGTTAGACAACCTGCTTCGGCGGGGTATATTTAATATTTGGCCTTCGGGCAAACTTAGTTCACCGCTTCAATGTAGTTGTGGTGGAGTGTTCCGGATACACTGTTTAGGACTCTGCGGAGTCAACCTTAGTACTCCTTGTGGACTTTTGTTCCCTTTATGGGATTTTGGTTTGATAAGGTCAGTGGACCACTTATGTGATCATGATGTCTGTGAATGATTTGATTATCTACAGCTGGTATGGGACAGTTGTAGATGATTAGATCATTCGAGTCAACTTTGTTCAGCTTATCAGTCCTTTGAAATTCTTATAATCTGTGAGTGGTTTAGTTAGTTAAAGCTGGTATGGGACAGTTTTAATTAAGTAAACCATTCGAGTCAATTTGAATCGATTTCGTCATCATTTGTAACTCCAAAATATTTGTTAACTCAGTTTGTGAAACCATTGAGATTTTGAAAGACATGTGATTTGAGAATTTGTTAAATAATGATTTCGAATTTGTAATTCGTTATGTCTTCGATTGTTATTTGAAATTTGTATTGTTTGATATTCCTTCAGGTCAACTCCTCCTTAGTAACCGGAGGGGTTGTATATGAACTTACTGGGCATTGTTCGCTCACCCTTTCATACTCTTTTTCTTCCAGATTTCATATAGGAAGAAGGTGAAACGGTTCGGGAGCACTTCATAAGGAGTTCAAGGATCGTTTAGTTTATTTCAGTTTAGACTCTTTAGTTAGTTATTTCAGTTAATTGAGAGATTGTTAGACATTAAAGTTTTTTTTGAGCTAGTGGATTGTACTAGCCGTTGAGATTATTACCGTTTCCAGCATTAAAGTTATTTCAAATTGTGGGTAGTTTTTAAATTATGGTTTTAGTAGCCGTTGGAGGTTATTTTATCATTAATTAAGTATTATGATTGTTGTTGAAATTTGGGGTCGTTACACTTGGTATCAGAGCTTTGGCTTTAGATCCTTGGGAGTTTAGGCTGTATGAGGATAAGTTTGATTTGAGCCTTTAAATCTTTGGGAGTTTAGAATGGGTAAGGATAAGTTTATTTTTGGCTTTAGATCTTTGGAAATTTAGGATGTATGAGCATAAGTTTGATTTGAACCTTTAGATTTTTGGGAGTTTAGGCTGTATGAGGATAAGTTTGATTTTGGTTTTAGATCTTTGGGAGTTTAGGATTTGTGAGAATAAGTTTGATTTGAGGCTTAGGTTTGACCTCAATATTATTCTTGGAGTGTTTAGTATAGATTGATATGATAAGATTAGTTGCTTCATCGAATTGTGAAAGTTTAGAGGACTAAACTTCTTTTAAGGGGGTAAGAATGTAATAACCCAAAAAAAATTTCGAGAATTATTTGGTAAATTGTTAAATTTTCAATTAGCCTTTTAGAGGGGCTAATAATTATATTGAAGTCCTAGGAATTATATTATGTGGGTTTAAATTATTTAGATGTGTTGGGCTTTGATATTGGGCTTAGGTTTAATAAAATCCTTTTTTTTTATTAATGAATTTGAACCTTTTTAATTAATAAATAATTTTATTATTTGTTGTTTCTTATATTAGTTGGGTTAGAAGTTGTGGGCCAATTGTTTTGGGCTTAAGTTACTTAATGGGCTTAGAATACCTTTTGGGCTAGGTTTAAAAAAATAAATAAATAAATAATAATTCAATTATAAATATTAATTCTAATACCTAGGGTTGTCTTATTTTAATAAACCAAGAAAAATAGTGAGAGAGGGGCGGCTGAGCAGTCGGCCTAGAGAAAGAAGAAGAAAAAAAAACATTGTGAGAGGGAGAGAGTACGTGGCTTGAATTGTGAAGAAGAGAAGAAGAAGGCAATTGAATTGAAGAAGAGAAGGAAAGAAAGCTAGGCTTGCATTGCATTCTGACTAGGAAGAAAATATCAAAACCAAGGTAAGAATTCTTCCGTCCCATAATTATTATTCTTGAATTTTAAAAGAATCTTGAAAATTCTAGAAACTCTTGAGATTAGATTGGAATTTTTATTATGAATATTGTTGAGTAATTAAGAATTAATTTAAGGACATTATATTGATCGGATCATTGATTAATTGAAAATCTAATAATTGAATTGGGTTAATGAATATATGAATTAAATGATGCGTTTAATGTTTGGAAAATAAAAAGAAGAACAAAAATCATATTTTTGAACCATCTAGGGTTCGGCCGAATGGCCTAGATGGGTTTTGATGTTGTTTTTGCTTAACCGTTAAGTGTTTGGCCTATTTTGATAAAACGCAGTTAGTTTTCAAACTGAAAAGGGACCAAACTGCAAAGTTTACAAAGCTGAAAGGATTAAATTCTGATTTCCAGTTAATTTCTTCACTGAACAGTTAACTATAGGACTGAACTGAAAAGTTCAAAGATTCTGAGGGACTGTTCTGTAATTTTTAAAAAGTCAGAGGACTGTTTTGCAATTACTTAAAAGTTGAAGGACTGTTTTGAAATTTTTCAAAAGTTGAGGGACTGTTTTGTAATTTTTCAAAAGTTGAGGGACTGTTTTGTAAAATTCTGAAAGTTAAGTGACCTCTTTGTAAATTTTAGAAAGTTAAAGAACTTTATTGAAATTAAGAAAACCTAAAGGAACCTTTTGAAATTTAGGGGAAGTCCAAAGACTTTAAAGGAATTATATCAAAGGAAAAGAAGAAGAATAACACTTTAGTATTAAAAAGAATACTAAAAGACTTAGATTCCTAAGATAGTAAAAAAAACTTCCAAAGAAGGAAACTTTCTAATTAAAGAAGGTTACCCAAAAAGAGAAGAGGGACCGTAATTAGAAAGTTATCAAGGAATTAGACTTCCATTGAAAGGAAGGAAACTAAGTGTCCTCTTGAGGAAAGAATTATAAGAAGAAAGTTTCTAAATTAAGAAACTGCTAAATTAGGAAAGTTACTAAAAATAGAAAGTTAGTTAACCAATTAAGGTTAGTCTAAGAGTAACTCATATGTTAACTAAAGAAAGGAAGTATAGGTACATAAGAAGTAATAAACGATTACTTGTGCCTAAGTTATGTTATTCCGTGATTGTAGATTTCGCGTAAAGGCGTTGCTTAAGGAAGGAAAGCAAGGCCAAGGTAAGGAATTATACATCTTTAAGTTAATTGATTCCGCTCCGTTTCATTGTTTAGGCTTCCGCATATTTCTTGGCGATGTACGTTCCTTTGATACGTAAAAGCTGACCTTGCGTCAGTATTTGTTTTGACTCCCTCGTTCACCGTTATTTGCTAATCTTTTGTTATTCGTTTGCTATATCGTCCTTTTGTTTTCGAAAATACAGAATTTTGTTGTTATTGTGAAAGTTCGTATTCTGTATAAAAAAATGAGTTTTTACATGATGTGATTTTTGTTTCATTAATGATCACTAAGTTAGACAACCTGCTTCGGCGGGGTATATTTGATATTTGGCCTTCGGGCAAACTTAGTTCACCGCTTCAATATAGTTGTGGTGGAGTGTTTCGGATACACTGTTTAGGACTCTGCGGAGTCAACCTTAGTGCTCCTTGTGGACTTTTGTTCCCTTTATGGGATTTTGGTTTGATAAGGTCAGTGGACCACTTATGTGATCATGATGTATGTGAATGATTTGATTATCTAGAGCTGGTATGGGACAGTTGTAGATGATTAGATCATTCGAGTCAACTTTGTTCAGCTTATCAGTTATTTGAAATTCTTATAATCTGTGAGTGGTTTAGTTTGTTAAAGCTGGTATGGGACAGTTTTAATTAAGTAAACCATTCGAGTCAATTTGAATCGATTTCGTCATCATTTGGAACTCCAAAATATTTGTTAACTCAGTTTGTGAAACCATTGAGATTTTGAAAGACATGTGATTTGAGAATTTGTTAAATAATGATTTCGAATTTGTAATTCGTTATGTCTTCGATTGTTATTTGAATTTTGTATTGTTTGATATTCATTCAGGTCAACTCCTCCTTAGTAACCGGAGGGGTTGTATATGAACTTACTGGGCATTGTTCGCTCACCCTTTCAAACTCTTTTTCTTCCAGATTTCATATAGGAAGAATGTGAAACGGTTCGGGAGCAATTCATAAGGAGTTCAAGGATCGTTTAGTTTTTTTCAGTTTAGACTCTTTAGTTAGTTATTTCAGTTAATTGAGAGATTTTTAGACATTAAAGTTTTTTTTGAGCTAGTGGATTGTACTAGCCGTTGAAATTATTACCGTTTTCAGCATTTTCAATTGTGGTTAGTTTTAAATTATGGTTTTAGTAGCCGTTGGAGGTTATTTTATTATTAATTAAGTATTATGATTGTTGTGAAAATTCGGGGTCGTTACAGTTGGTATCAGAGCTTTGGCTTTAGATCCTTAGGAGTTTAGGCTGTATGAAGATAAGTTTGATTTGAGCCTTTAAATCTTTGGGAGTTTAGAATGGGTAAGGATAAGTTTATTTTTGGCTTTAGACTACATACCTAGTAAATTAATTTTTTTTTAATTATTTTTTTCACCAAAATTCATCATTTTTTTTCCCTACAAATTGATATAAGTTTCATTTGATTTGGACACAAAAAAAAAACACTTAGTTTTCAATTTGGGCTGAATTATTACCTAGTAAATTAATTTTTTTTTTAATTTTTTTTTTCACCAAAATTCATCATTTTTTTTCCCTACAAATTGATATAAGTTTCATTTGATTTGGACACAAAAAAAAAACACTTTGTTTTCAATTTGGGCTGAATTATTACCTAGTAAATTAATTTTTTTTTAATTTTTTTTTACCAAAATTCATCATTTTTTCCCTACAAATTGATATAAGTTTCATTTGATTTGGACACAAAAAAAAAACACTTAGTTTTCAATTTGAGCTGAATTATTACCTAGTAAATTATTTTTTTTTTAATTTTTTTTTCACCAAAATTCATCATTTTTACCCTACAAATTGATATAAGTTTCATTTGATTTGGACAAAAAAAAACACTTAGTTTTCAATTTGGGTTGAATTATTACCTAGTAAATTAATTTTTTTTTCACCAAAATTCATCATTTTTTTCCTACAAATTGATAGTATAAGTTTCATTTGATTTGGACACAAAAAAAAAAACACTTAGTTTTCAATTTGGGCTAAATTATTACCTAGTAAATTATTTTTTTTTTAATTTTTTTTTCAACAAATTCATCATTTTTTTTCCTACAAATTGATATAAGTTTCATTTGATTTGGACACAAAAAAAAAACACTTAGTTTTCAATTTGGGCTGAATTATTACCTAGTAAATTAATTTTTTTTTTAATTTTTTTTTTCACCAAAATTCATCATTTTTTTCCCTACAAATTGATATAAGTTTCATTTGATTTGGACACAAAAAAAAACACTTAGTTTTCAATTTGGGCTGAATTATTACCTAGTAAATTAATTTTTTTTAATTTTTTTTTCACCAAAATTCATCATTTTTTTCCCTACAAATTGATATAAGTTTCATTTGATTTGGACACAAAAAAAAAATACTTAGTTTTCAATTTGGGCTGAATTATTACCTAGTAAATTAATTTTTTTTTTAATTTTTTTTTCACCAAAATTCATCATTTTTTTTCCCTACAAATTGATATAAGTTTCATTTGATTTGGACACAAAAAAAAAACACTTAGTTTTCAATTTGGGCTGAATTATTACCTAGTAAATTAATTTTTAAAAAAAAAAAAAATTCACCAAAATTCATCATTTTTTTTCCCTACAAATTGATATAAGTTTCATTTGATTTGGACACAAAAAAAAAACACTTAGTTTTCAATTTGGTCTGAATTATTACCTAGTAAATTATTTTTTTTTTAATTTTTTTTTCACCAAAATTCATCATTTTTTTCCCTACAAATTGATATAAGTTTCATTTGATTTGGACACAAAAAAAAAAAACACTTAGTTTTCAATTTGGTCTGAATTATTACCTAGTAAATTATTTTTTTTTAATTTTTTTTTTCACCAAAATTCATCATTTTTTTCCCTACAAATTGATATAAGTTTCATTTGATTTGGACACAAAAAAAAATACTTAGTTTTCAATTTGGGCTGAATTATTACCTAGTAAATTAATTTTTTTTTAATTTTTTTTCCCCAAAATTCATCATTTTTTTTCCCTACAAATTGATATAAGTTTCATTTGATTTGGACACAAAAAAAAATACTTAGTTTTCAATTTGGGCTGAATTATTACCTAGTAAATTAATTTTTTTTTAAATTTTTTTCACCAAAATTCATCAGTTTTTCAAGAGTTGTGGTGCCTTTTAGGGAATAAACACAATTCAGATTGGATGGATCTGAACCGTCCAATTTGATCCTGATCAAGGCAACATATTGAGCGGAGCGACCCACACCCATTCGAAGAGATACGGATCCTTCATCTGAACCGACCCATGTCCATTCGAATGGACACATCCGCCCATCGCATACCCGTTCGGCCCATTGCACCTATTCGACCCAGTCCGCGGCCCGCCGCACCTGGGCTGCCCACACCGAACCGATGACACGCTTGAACCGAACCGACCTTGTTCCGAACCAATGCAACCCCGAACTGCAGACATGCACCGAGCTAGATGAGCCACGAACCTTGACTGAATTTCTCAAAACTTTAAGGCTCCATAGCGACCGATGTGCACGTGCGAAGTGCAAAGTGCGCCTCTAAAGCGCCCAATGAGCCCTTTACGCGCTGCGTGGGCTCGAATGGTGCTTCACACCATCCTCGTGGTTCGAATTTGAGCTTGTCCAAAACTAGCACAATTGGGTGAGCATTGTTGTTGGATACACTCCACCCTTAATCGAAATTACCACCTCTTCCTCATAAGGTGATGGTAAAAATGAGAATTTATGGTCCTAAACCCATACAAGATTGGAATGCCGAGGAAATTGTTCTTGCAAACTAGAATGACAAGGCCATGGGAGCAATCTCTTACCATGTGGGTCCTCATATGGGTAGGTTATTCTCTAACCAAACCATTACCAAAACTGCATGAGACATTCTCCAACTTCATTGTGAAGGATCAGGATGTGTTAAGCAAATGAAATTAAGGACTCTAATAACTAAATTTGAAACTTTAAGGATAGGAGAGAATGAAACTATCAAAGATTACTCTGCTAAGATCTTAGACATCTCAAACGAGTCTTTTGCTTTAGGTGAATCCATATCCAATGCAAGACTTGTTAGTAAGTACTAAGAACTCTCCCTGAAAAGTTCAACATTAAAATTTCTGTGATTGAGGAAACCCATGATGTCCAAATTGTTGGACTTGATGTGATTTTGGGTATCTATAACTATATAATGAGGCAAGTAAGAGCACCCATTTTCCCGCTCAAAATAAGAGTAGGCAAGTAATTTGATGTCCAATCATATTTATAATTACAATGCCTAGAGAGTGGTATTTTGATATTTTGCATGTTCTCGAAAATACCCCTAATAAATAATTTAGTCCTTCTTTAATACTCCTGTTTCAACGCTTTCTTCCCAATCATCTTCTCCCCCTCAGTCGCTCCCTCTTCCCCAAAAATATCCATGCCCTCTGCTACAAACGCTGCCGCCATCGTCGCCTCCGCCTCAGTCTTCCGCCTTGATTGATGTCGCCCACCGCAGAGAGAAAGGCAAGTTACTGGGTGATCAGTCTCTGTTCAATTTTACTGCTATCAATTTAGGTTTAGCCATAGCAAATCCGATGTCTTCATCAGATTCAGCAACACCGACGTTCTTTTGAATCAATTTGATTTTTCTGCCTTGATTCATTCTTGAGCAGAGCAAGTAATTGTCTTTTTTCAATCTCAGATTTCCTAGGTATTCTTTGTGATCCCTTGAATCTCTCTTTCTTACTTCCTTCCATCTGTTCTAAATTAGGGTTTCATTCTCAAAACAAAATCCCCAAATTCTCTAGACACTGTGAGATGATTGCTTATTATATTTTTAATCCAGATTCCAAAATTTGGTTGGAGCAACTCTAGAAAAGGGTTTAACAACTTTTCTCTCATCGTTTGTTATTTTATTTTTTCTTCATGCTCATTTTCATTCTCTTTGTGCAGTAGATTAAGTGGAAATAAGCTCAATAGTCCCATTCCTAAATCATTTTCCAAGCTGTTGAATCTCATATCAATGTAAGTATTATTAGTTGTTAACGCAAACTTGACTCACTCTTATTACAATATGATAAAATATAAGAAAGCTATATTGTGAAATTTCATTATCTCATAGCACAAAAGTTCCATTAAATAAATTGGGTATTATATTCAAGTAGCCTTTCATTATGTACATCATGACATGAAATGTATCTTTTATTCTTTATTTGGCATTGGTTGTCAAATATTTACGATATTCTCACGGGATTCTTTTGATGATCAGAGATCTTGATGATAACTTTCTGGACGGACCCATACCATCTTTTCTTGGTAATTTTGTTGGGTATGCATGTTTTTAACCCTCCTATTTTGTATTAGATTTGATTGATACCATAACCTCCTATTTATTTTAAGGACTTTAGGACCCTATGTAATGAAGCTTAGACTTCAATTTTTTAGCTAAGTCCATTTTATAGAATAGGTTAAAATTAGGCTTGAAGACTGGCTCAAGAATCATTGGACCTAAGGATTACAATTCTGAGGTTTCAAAACCGCCTATCAAGGAACCGCTTGGCAGAACCGCTTGTAGCCTAACTGCCTTGTAATCCCCTATTTTGAAACCGCTTGTATCCCAAAGTGCAAACAGCACTCTTGGAAATCCTTCTTCTGGTGGAACCACTTTCATGTCAAACCGCCTTTCTCCAGAACCGTTCCAATGATTGGCTACTTGAAGTGAACCTCTTTTGACCGTTGGAATCCACGTCAGCAATATCAAAAGTCAACTACCATATCTTGTCACGTGACTACTTTTCAGACAAGATGCACGAGGATCTTGAAAAGGTGACGGATGTCCTAACCACCTTGATTGCGGTGAGGTGCGATCGGCTTTACTGCATCAGCGGTTTCAAAGGACAAAAGTGGTTCTTTGTGGACCAATGGGATTGCATCAAATCTTGTCCTTACTGTTTGTATCCAACGGCTAGTTTCTTGATGCTTGGGTATAAATACCCCTAATCTTCACCATTTGAAGATTGCTTGAGAAATTGAGAAATTGCTGTGTTCATGAGAAGTTGAAGCTCTGCCCAGAAATTCATAAGTCCTTTGAATCTTCATCTTCATACTTCAAGAAATATTCCCCAGCCCAGAAATCAAGCCTTAACACATTCAAGAATCATTGAGCTCTACATCTCTCAGATTTAAAGAGCCTTGATCTTGAACACACACACCTCACTTGTTTAAACACATAGTTTATTCATTTGAGATACACTGGTTATAGTCTAGGATTTGTTCTTCATAGAAAAGATTTTATTGTACTTTGTAATCTCTCAAATACTCAATATAAAATCTCTCTTAGAAATCCAAGACTAACCATCTTGGTAGTGAACGTAGATCGTTTATCGATTGAACCACTCCAAATAGCTTGTTCATATACTATACTGCATTTATATTTTCTGTGCTTGCTAATTAGTTATCTCTGTCTCTGTTTGATCTTTATTTAGATATCCATTATTGTGAAAAGGTGTTTGGAGTTAACATTGTCAAAACCTCACTTTTTGCAAACTGCTCCTTCTGACAACTGCACTATCAAACCGCTTTGCAAAACCGCCTCTCCCAAAACCGCTTTATAACTTATATATTCCACTGTGCATTTTACAACTCTACTTGCAGTTTCTTACACACTGCAAGAGGTTTTGTAAGCTTAGAGGTTTAGTTTTTAAAGAGGGCGAAAAATTTGAAACAGCTATTCACCCCCCCTCTAGCTGTATTTTCACCTTTGTTGCCACCTTTGGGACCAACAAGTGGTATCAGAGCAAACACATTTTAAAACCACTGTTTTTCAAGCTTAATAGCTTGTGTGCCGATTCGATATGGCAAATACAAAGACAATGACTACTGTTAACTATTCACACATTCCAATCTTGGACGAAGACCACTTCGACATCTGGAAGTGCCGAATGCTTATTCATTTGGAAACCATCGATGAAAAGCTAGTGGAATGCGTGATCAATGGCCCGTTAGTTCCAATGAAGGCCAACACAGATGCAACCACTAGTGCAACAATTCCAGAGGTCAAAAAGCCAAAAGAAGAGTGGTCGGATGAAGAGAAGAGATTGGTTGCCTTGGACAAAGAAGGCTAGGCACATCATTTACGGAACCCTCCCCGTATCAACTCTACGTAAAGTGATGTACCTCAAAACCGCAAAGCGGATGTGGGATGCCATTGAGAGCTACCTCGAAGGTGATGACGAATGCAAGGAAAGCAAATTATATCTTTGTTGAAAGATCATACAACAACTTCAACGAAAATCCAACGAAACCTCAAGGCCAAACCTACGACCGATATGTTGAGGTAGTTAATGCTTGTAGATCTCTTGGCAAAACTTTAACGGATAAGGAAATCAATATGACTTTCCTATCTGCTTTAGGTTCTAAATGGGTAAATAAGGCTACCTCTTTAGAAGACTCCAAAGTTTTGGGTACTTGGTCGTTAAGTAACTTGTACGCCAATCTTAGAGTCTATGAATTAAAATTAAATCATATTGAAGAGATTGAAGGGAAAATCAAATCGCTATCCATGTCCGTCGTGGAACATGAGGAGAAACCATCTACATCCAATCAAACTGCAGATCCTTCCATATCAACATCATCACCCATCGAGATGGATGATGATGATTTTGCCATGTTTGTGAAAAGATTCCAAAAATTTAGAAAATCCTCAAAACCTTTCACAAAATCATTTTCAAAAGGCAAACCTCCTGCAACGTTTTCTAAGGCTGGAGATACAAAGAAAAAGAGTGATCTAGTTTGCTACAATTGTAGAAAACCTGGTCACTTCGCATCTGAGTGTCCACAGCCTAAATATGAATACATGAAAAAGAAAACCTCCCCTGCGAAATTTTCTCGTCGCAAGGGAATGGTTGCTGAGGAGGAAGAGAATTCCAAGGAATTGGCTACTTGGATTGAAACAGATTTTGATGATGGAAGTGATGATGAAACCGAAGAGGTTAATCTCTGCTTAATTGCAGACGCTTCCGATGAGTCAGATTCTGAGTCAATCGAGTCGCAAGATATGGAAGAAAAAGAGGTTTCTACAAAACTTTCAAATTTTAAATTGGATGATGATATCAAACTTACTCCTAGAATTAAGATAGAAAATTGCTCGTATTCACGTCCCATTTTTCCTCCTACAAATGCTCCACCTTCAAAAACAATTCCAAAGAAGAAAATTTTAAAAAAGGTGGTGGAAGAGGTTTCTCCCATGGAACATGAAAGGATGTTCAAGGAAGTTGAAATGGTGATCCATCAATTCTCTAATCTTAAGAAAGCCTTAAGCTTAGTTCATGATGAACTTAATCTGTACAAGACGGAGAAAACTGTGATGAAGTCCGAAATTTCAAATCTTAAGGACCAAATCAGAAGTATGACTCCTCTTGCTGATCAGAACCGCATCCTTGAAACTAAGGTTGCTGCACTTCAACTCCGGAATGATGACTTGGTAACCCAAATCAACGATCTCCAAAAGATTATTGATTCGTGGCTCAAGTCTCAATCCACCAAGGATAAAATCATGGACTCCCAAGTTCCTCCTGGAATTAAGGAAGGCCTAGGTTTTGGATCTGAGGAAGAGGAGAAGTGTGCATCCTCGAGTGAAAAGGATGAGGAAATATTGGAACTAACTAAAGAAATTCCTAAGGGGAAGCATGCTAAAGGAAAGGGTAAAGGACGACAAATTAATTATGTCTACCCAAAAGGAAAGCAATATGGGAAGAATTCTGTGTTGAAACCTAAGGATTCTGTGGAAGCAGCTGAAGAGGAAATGGCTTATGGAATTGGTCGCATACCTGCTCCAACCGCTCCCGGTGGAAAAGGTGGTCTTTGTCGACTCCGAGTCCGACCGCGCATCTTCTTCGACCGCTCCTCTTGCCTTCAAAAGCAGGAATAGCGTTCCCAGGAAATACGTGGTCAAACCAAATCCTGTTCCCTTTATCTCAGCCGGACTCTTAGCTGGAACCGCTTCTCCCAAACCGCTTCCTTGTCCCAAACCGCATGCAACTCCTAAGAAGAGTAAGGAGTTAGTAAAACCTCATGAAGCTTGTAGCTATTATAAATGTTCTGTGTGTGATGGTTTAGGTCACAAGGCCGCGTAATGCCTTTGCGGTTCACATCCAATGCCAGAAGAGTAAACCTCCTTCGTCAGCGAGGTGTGGGTCGTAAAGGGTTGCTAACTTCAGGACCCAAGGAATAAAGGGGGACCTCGTTCTTAATGTTTACATTTTAGGTCCTCTGCTTCATGGCTGGTCACTCCAAGGATAATGAATGGTATCTTGACAGTGACTGCTCAAGACATATGACTGGAGATAGATCATTACTTGAAGATTTCGTTGAAGCAAGTGGTCCGTCTGTAACCTTTGGTGACAACAACAAAGGCAAGACCATTGGATATGGTATTATAAGGGGAGGAAACCTAACCATTGAGAAGGATTCTCTTGTTGAAGGACTCAAGCACAACCTCCTTTCAATTTCTCAATTTTGCGACAAAGGAATGCTTTGCAACTTCACGTCATCAAACTGCTTTATCAAAGATAGCATTTCCGGCGTCACCCTACTCACAGGGATTCGTAAGAGTAATATTTACATTATTGATCTAAATTCTGCATGTAGTATTACTAATCTCTGTTTTGTAGCTAAGAATGTGAGCGAAAATAGTTGGCTATGGCACAAGAGGTTGAGCCACTTGAACTTCAAGTATCTTGCAAAGATTGGTAGGGAAAACCTCGTTCGTGGTTTACCCAAAGTGGCTGATCACCATCCTGAGAAATGCAGTGCATGTCAACTTGGTAAGCAGTCCGCGTCGTCTTTCACCAGCAAGACCGCTCCTTCAACTTCAAGATGCTTACAACTGCTTCACATAGATCTATTTGGACCCGTAACCACTGCCAGCATTGGAGGAAATAGATATACCTTAGTGGTGGTGGATGATTACTCAAGATATACGTGGGTTGAGATGATGATTTCCAAAGATGACTGTTATGAGATTCTCACCGCACTTTTTAGACGGCTCCAAACTCAAAAAGAAGATGACATCGTTAGTGTTCGATCAGATAATGGAACGAGAATTTAAGAACAACGGTGTTGCTCGGTATTGTGATGACCACGGGATTGATCACAATTTTCAATCACGGTGTTCCACAACAAAATGGGGTTGTGGAAAGGAAGAATAGGACGTTGATTGAGGCTGGAAAGACAATGATATCTGAAGCGAAGCTACCTCAGTATTTTTGGGCTGAAGCAATCAATACCGCATGCTTCACTCAGAACCGCTCCTTCATCAACAAAACATATAATAAGACTCCCTATGAGCTTTGGCGAGGAAGAACCCCCAACATTGCATTCTTCAAGATCTTTGGCTGCAAATGTTTTATCCTCTACAACGGAAGAGAAAATAGAGGTAAATTCGGAGCTAAAGCCGACGAAGGTATTTTTGTTGGGTATGCTAAACACTCAAAAGCTTTTCGTGTTTTCAATAAAACTAGTTTAAAAATAGTTGAGTCTGTCCATGTTACTTTTGATGAGCATTCTCTCCTTGAGCCACATTTGGCTCCAAATGTTGCTGATGATTTTGTTGAGCATAATGAAACAGGTGAACCATCTCAAACCGCACCTGAACCTCAACCGCAAAATCCACCATCCTCAACTGAAATTCCCTCAAACCGCACCTTTGAAACCGCACCGAAGTTCCTACTCCGGATGCAACTCCAAGGAAAGAAGAAGTTGAGAATTCCCCTATCCAGCTTATAGAACCTCTTCGTCAACTTACCTTCCATGACTTCGCTGAAGGATCTAACGACGTTCCAATTGAAGATCTTCAGCAAACCTCAGTTCAACCAGACTTACCCCCGGAGGTTCGTGAAGTCACCAGTCATCCCCTCACAAATGTGATTGGTGATCTGTTTTCCGGTGTTCAAACAAGGAGATCAAATTATGACGAGCATACTTCACTTTTATCTCAAGTTGAACCCAAGAAGATTGATGAAGCACTCCAAGATTCCAGTTGGGTCGTTGCCATGCAAGAAGAACTCAACCAGTTTGAAAGATGCAAGGTCTGGACTTTGGTGCCTAGACCTCGGGATCAAGGAGTGATATGAACTAAGTGGGTATTTAGGAATAAGATGGATGAGAATGGAAGCATCACTAGGAATAAAGCAATGTTGCACAAGGATATAGGCAAGAAGAAGGAATTGATTATGATGAAACCTTTGCTCCAGTTGCAAGATTGGAAGCTATCAGAATCTTCTTAGCCTACGCCTCTTTCAAGCATTTCAAGTTATATCAAATGGACGTAAAGAGTGCTTTCCTCAACGGCGAACTGCAAGAGACCGTGTATGTTGCCTAACCACCTGGATTTGAAGACTCCAAATTTCCCAATCATGTCTACAAACTCCAGAAAGCTTTGTATGGACTTAAGCAAGCTCCAAGGGCATGGTATGAGACTCTTTCTAAATTTTTACTAGAAAAAGGATTTAAACGTGGTAAAATTGATACAACTCTTTTTATTGCCAAATATAATGAGCATACTTTACTTGTTCAAATTTATGTCGATGATATTATTTTTGGTTCTACTAATGAGTTGCTTTGTAAGCGTTTCGAGAAGCTAATGAAAAGCAAGTTTGAGATGAGCATGATGGGAGAATTAACTTTCTTCCTCGGGCTTCAAATCAAGCAATGCGAAGAAGGTATTTTCCTCAGCCAAGCCAAGTACACCAAGGAGTTGATAAAGAAGTTTGGATTAGAAAATGCTAAAGCATATGATACTCCTATGGCCACCGACAATAAGCTAGATAAAGATCTCAAAGGTAAGAAAGTTGATCAGACTTTATATCGAGGTATGATCGGCTCATTATTTTACTTAACTGCTAGTAGGCCCGATATTATGTTTGAGTGTACGTGTATGTGCTCGTTACCAAGCCGATCCTAGAGAAGCACATCTTATTGCATAGCCAAGCGTATAATCCGCTATTTATCCGGAACTACTAACCTTGGACTTTGGTATTCCAAAGATTTGAACTTCGATCTTGTAGGTTATTCGGATGCGATATATGCGGCTTGCACTATTGACAGGAAAAGCACTAGTGGTACTTGTCATTTTCTCGGGAATAGACTAGTTGCTTGGGCCCGGAAGAAGCAAGCATCGGTTTCGGTGTCAACCACGTAGGCCGAGTATATTCGCTGTGGTAGTTATTCTTGTCAAATCCTTTGGATGAAGCGCCCGCTTGGTAGACTATGGAATCCATGAAGGGAATTGCCCGATCATGTGTGACAACACTTCAACAATTTCAGTCTCCAACAACCCTGTCATGCATTCCAAGACCAAGCACATAGATATCAAGTATCATTTCCTCAAAGATCATGTGGAGAAGAGGAATATCCATTTAGAGTACGTGGGGACAGACAACCGATTGTTTGATATCCTCACAAAGGCTCTTGACTCCAAGAGATTTTCTTTTCTCGAGTAGAAATGGGTATGCTTGAACTTAAATAAATTCCATACTTTTTATTTGCTAACTTGTTTGTTGAGTCTAGGTTGAAATTCCTTTTGGAATCAAACCGCTTACATTGAACCGCTTTGTGCCAAAACCGCAAGATTATCCAACCGCCTGCATGCAAACCGCAAGTTCCAAACCGCTCATGCAGTCTGACCGCTTGGATCAAAACCGCGTTTCAACAAGAAGTAAACTCTGTCTATTTTTATTGCTTATCTTAATGTAAAAAAAAAAAAAAAAAAAAAGCTGCTCAAATTCCTTTATTTATTTTTTAGTCCTTATTTTTGACATAAGGGTATTTTTGCAAATGTTTTCCCTCGTTTATTTCAAAATTAAGAGCATTTAATGCTAAGGGGACATGAGCATTAAAAACCCTCATGTCAGCCGTCATTGAGAGAGGTGCAGGAGGTGAAAGGGTGCAACAGTTGGTTTAATTTCAATCATTTCTTCTGAACCAACTGCCTGCCCCCTTCACCCTATATAAACCTAAGTTGGTGAAATTCTATCCTTTTCTGCCAACTCTCTGCAACTGTACCTCCTACCAACTCACTTTCTCTCTCTAAAACTCTTCACAAATCCTCTATTTTCAAACTTTTTCTGAAATGGCCTCTACCTCAAAAAGACAAAGAGCCTCTACCACTGCTAGGGCAAAGAAACCAGTTCTAGAAATGGTAAACAATTTCTAACCTTAAAGCTTTAATTTTCTGAAATCTGCCATTGATGAACTTGAACAAAACTGTTCGTATCCCTCATGTTCTTCATTATAGTTGATTTTGATCTTGTTTGTTGACTATTTTGCTTAAGAATTGTTGGGTTTTGCTCGGATTTATACATGGATTACATATCTGTTGTTTATTTCATGATCCATCCATGTTTTGAGCTTTGATTTTGTGATTCTCAGTTCAAAACCTTCGAAAACCCACTTTGCATTTTTAGTGATTCTTGATGATTCTGGGTAAAGATTGAATTTTTAATGATGTATTGTTAATCCCCTTCCCAATGTGATCATTTTGATATGTTATTTGCTCATTTTGGTTAAAGTTTCATGTATCTCTGTTCTTGGTGTTCTTGAATGTTCTTGGTGTTCTTCACAAAACCCATGAACTGTTCTTGAAAAATCATATGTTTTGGTTGCCTTGATTCTGAGAAAGTGTTTTCCAACACTTAGAATATTTTCAACTTTTTCAGAAATTTTGGATTTTATTTTGGTTTGAAACCGCTTGTATGCAACCGCTTAGGAATTTTTGTTTCAAACCGCTCCTCACCTATTCAACCTAAACCGCATGTTCTAAAACCGCATTCTCAAATCTTTAGAAACCGCATGCTGTTTATTTCCTTTCCAATGTTTTTGAGATTTTACTAAGTATATAGGCTGGAAACCAAGAAATTCCTCTCTAATCACTGCTTGCAGTGTGGGATAAGTTTGGATTACAATGCCACGTACTTAAGTAATTTTGTTCTCAAAGTCCTCATTATTTGTTTAAGTATTCATGGTTTCACTTGGGGTTTGAAATTTTCAAACCACACCATTGCTCAACCGCTTGGTGCTCAAACCGCATGTGAACTATGAATACACAAATGGATCTAACACTTGAAATTTTATTTTATAGGATCCAACTACTTTCCTACATGGGTGGGAAGTGAATGAGGAAGAGCTCAAAACAGATGCTCTTGGAAGGGAGTTGCTGAGGAAGCTAAGAGTTTCAGGCATCCTACCGCTTTTCACCAAGAAGCAGAATTTCATAGTGCCATCTTTCGTGGATCAGTTCTTTGCAACCGCTAAGAAGGATTCAAGAGTTCTTGAACAAGGCCAAAAAGTTTCCTACCTGACCGCTGTAGTTGAAGGCATGAAGCTCTCCATAGACTACATTGACATAAGAAGACTTTTCAGATTTACTGTTGGTGGAGCTCCCTTAGAAGTTGATCAAGTCATTCAAGACAATGCTGCTTTCCAAACCGCCAAAGTAGATACCTTGTCTAAGAAGTACAAGAAGATCCCCAGAAAGAATTTTGGTGAGCTGATGAACTTTATAGGTCATCTAGTGGGGAGATCCATTTGTGGAAAGACAGGAAACCACAACAACTTTACATCCCAACAATGGATGTACAGTGCTGCTATCTTTATGGAAATCAAGCTACACTGGCCAAGAATCCTTTACTTTGAGATTAAGGACAACATTGAGACCTATCAGTCCAAGGTCAAAGGTGAAGATCAGAGGTGGAGACCTTTCTGCAGGATCTTAACCGCTCTGTTGATGGACTATGAGCACTTAGATGATATGGTCACTAAAAATCCAGAACTTATGGTGGACTGCTCAGATGATTGCCTAGGTCTGCTTGCTTGCCACACTTTCAGATATGCAAATGGGGATGCATTGTACAAATCTTTGTATGATGCAGATACCTATCCCTTGAAGGAACCCTATGAGCTCAGAGATCCTACAACCGCTCCTCAAACTAAAGCTACCAAGCGGTCCAGGAAGCCCCAAGAAAGAGTTGAACCGCTTCCCAAGAGGACCAAGACCGCTCCAGCATCCAAACCGCCTACTGTTGATGATGGAGCTGGTACAAGCAAAAGGAAGAAATCATCCAAGGAACCTGAACCTGAAACCATGCATTTGGTGGATGAAGATGATGAAGAAGAGGAAGATCCAAGTATTCCCAACTTGGTTCCTAGGGCCAAGAAAGCCAGAGATGAGATGGCTGGTTTGACTGTGGAGGAACAGATGAAGGTTCTCCAAGATAGGATTGCTAGATTGGCCAAGGAGCAGGCTGAAAAATATCAGGCCAAGGGCAAAACTCCTGAAGCTGGAACCGCCTCAACCCATGAACCGCCTCCAGAAACCCAACCGCCCCCAACTCCTCAGACCTCTCCTGTCCAATCTCCAAACCAATCCCCAGTCCAATCCCCTGCCAACTCTCAATCCAGATCCCCTTCCAAAGCCAAATCCATAACCCCTTCCCCCATCAAAACCGCACCACTTCAGGGGGAGAAACCTAAGAGGAAGAAGATGGCGGCCAGAAAGAAAGCCTTCTAGAAATCCAAGCCTGTCCAACCCTCACCCACTCCTTCACCTCCCAGAAATTCCCCTCCTCAATCACCTCCTCAAAATTCCCCTTCACCTTCCCCCAGAAAATCACTATCACCCCTATCTTCTCAATCCCAATATAACTCACCCCAACATTCCCATTCCATGAACTCACAACATTCCAACCAAACCCCTACTCATTCTGCCTATCAACAATGGCAGTCTAAGCCCTCTGCTGGACATGCCACATCCAAATCTGTTAGGGATGATCCAACCCCTGTCAATTCCCCTAACAAAAACCGCTCCCCTGCACCTAACCGCTCTAAATCAAACACCCCTTCAAAATCCCCAACTCCACACAACTCACCAATTAGACAAAACTCACCTCCTCCAAATATACCTCCCCAAACCCAAACCGCACCTGAAACCAACTAAACCCAACCGCCTCCCATATTTCCAACTGCCTCACCATCAACCGCCCCTCCTTCTGAGTACTCCCTAATTCTCCAAACCCTAAACTTGATTCAAGGTCAACTGATCATAAATCAAGGCCATGTCATCTCCTTAACCGCCTCAAATGAATCCCTCCTTGCCTCCAACCGCGCTTTACAAGCTAAGGTGGATTCTCACTCCCTTGAGTTGGCAACCCTTAAAGCCTCTTTGCTTGATGCCATTAAGGGGGAGAGATCTACAGCTATTCCATCCTCCTCCTCAACCGCTCCTCCTGATCAAACCGCTTCCATGATCAAAACCGCTTCTGAAGCCTTTCAGAAATCCCTTGAAGCTGGTTTGGTCAAAGCCTTAGAAGAAAAGGCATCTATTGAGGAGATGAAGAAATCTTTGGATGTTCTTGGAGAGAAACTCTGTACCTCCCTTGATAAAGATTTGGGTAATCTGAGCACCAAATTCCTTGACTTTTTTCAAACCAGACCGCAATTATCTCAAGTTGTCCAAACTGCCTTGGATAATTTGCGTGAAGAAGTCTTGGAACAAATTGACCTTTTCAAGGTGGATTCAAAGGTAAATCTGGATCTTGTGTCGAGATACGGTGAAGGCCAAGCTGAACGAGATCCAAGATGAGTTCAATGACCGCTTGGACAACCTCGAGGAAGGATTGACTCCGGACTTGGCTCAACGGTCAATGATCTCAAAACCTCCACTGAAGGTATACGTGGATTTTGAACCAATGGAACAAGCCATTCAAGCTCGGGCTGCTGCATTCGGGAGGAAGTGCACACCATCTTCAATTCTCTTTACTCTTCCCTCCATGTTCGGTGGATACTATCGTAGACAATCTTGTGGAAAACACCCAGCGGTTGGTGCCACAAATTCTACTTACGCCCACTCTGTTAATGCTTTGAAGAAGCTAGAATCAACTCTCACGAGAACCGTAGAGGAAGTTAGAAGGGCGAGGAAAGCGTTTGCACCGAGACCAATCAAGAGTGGGCCAAGTGGGTGATCATGAAGTTAACAAGCCTCCCCAGCAGTAAACCGCTTTTTCCTTGTAATTTTTTTTGTAAGTTTGGACCGCACTTTCTTTGTATTTTCCTTTGTCCAACTTACTTCATTTTTGCTTTTTTTGTAATCTTGTAATTTCCTTTCATTTCTGTACTTGTAATCATCTTAGGAATTAATGGAAATTGCATCATGGTTCCAAAACTTTGTTCATATCAAACTGCTTGTTTGTAGAACAATGAAACCGCTTATGGTCTTAAACCTCACTCAAATATTTTTCAACTTAAAAACCACTATTTTGAATTGATGTTTAAACATTCAGTTTAAACCGCACTTTGAACTTAAACTCATATTTTTAAGTGCACTGAATGCATTTCTATACTTTTCAAATTGTAAGTTTCTCAATCTTTCAAAAGTATAGAAATCTATAGCTTAAGCTAGTGTGTGCATTAACTTGGGACATGACTTACCATGTTTATTCTTATGGACATGTTTTTACCAAGTATAATGTTTGCTTTTCTTTGTAGTAGGTAATGACATCAATCAAATAGGGGAGATTGTTGGGTATGCATGTTTTTAACCCTCCTATTTTGTATTAGATTTGATTGATACCATAACCTCCTATTTATTTTAAGGACTTTAGGACCCTATGTAATGAAGCTTAGACTTCAATTTTTTAGCTAAGTCCATTTTATAGAATAGGTTAAAATTAGGCTTGAAGACTGGCTCAAGAATCATTGGACCTAAGGATTGCAGTTCTGAGGTTTCAAAACCGCCTATCAAGGAATCGCTTGGCAGAACCGCTTGTAGCCTAACTGCCTTGTAATCCCCTATTTTGAAACCGCTTGTATCCCAAAGTGCAAACCGCACTCTTGGAAATCCTTCTTCTGGTGGAACCACTTTCATGTCAAACCGCCTTTCTCCAGAACCGTTCCAATGATTGGCTACTTGAAGTGAACCTCTTTTGACCGTTGGAATCCACGTCAGCAATATCAAAAGTCAACTACCATATCTTGTCACGTGACTACTTTTCAGACAAGATCTGCAAGGATCTTGAAAAGGTGACAGATGTCCTAACCACCTTGATTGCGGGCGAGGTCCTGATCGGCTTTACCTGCATCAACAGTTCCAAAGGACAAAAGTGGTTGCTGTGGACCAATGGGATTGCATCAAGTACTGTCCTTACTCAGCTGTATCCAACGGCTAGTTTCTTGATGCTTGGGTATAAATACCCCTAATCTTCACCATTTGAAGATTGCTTGAGAAATTGAGAAATTGCTGTGTTCATGAGAAGTTGAAGCTCTGCCCAGAAATTCATAAGTCCTTTGAATCTTCATCTTCATACTTCAAGAAATATTCCTCAGCCCAGAAATCAAGCCTTAACACATTCAAGAACCATTGAGCTCTACATCTCTCAGATTTAAAGAGCCTTGATCTTGAACACACACACACCTCACTTGTTTAAACATATAGTTTATTCATTTGAGATACACTGGTTATAGTCTAGGATTTGTTCTTCATAGAAAAGATTTTATTGTACTTTGTAATCTCTCAAATACTCAATATAAAATCTCTCTTAGAAATCCAAGACTAACCATCTTGGTAGTGGACGTAGATCGTTTATCGATTGAACCACTCCAAATAGCTTGTTCATATACTATACTGCATTTATATTTTCTGTGCTTGCTAATTAGTTATCTCTGTCTCTGTTTGATCTTTATTTAGATATCCATTATTGTGAAAAAGTGTTTGGAGTTAACATTGTCAAAATCTCACTTTTTGCAAACTGCACCTTCTGACAACTGCACTATCAAACCGCTTTGCAAAACCGCCTCTCCCAAAACCGCTTTATAACTTATATATTCCGCTGTGCATTTTACAACTCTACTTGCAGTTTTTTACACACTGCAAGAGGTTTTGTAAGCTTAGAGGTTTAGTTTTTAAAGAGGGCGGAAAATTTGAAACAGCTATTCACCCCCCCTCTAGCTGTATTTTCACCTTTGTTGCCACCTTTGGGACCAACAAATTTGATAGCATTGACCTCCTTGTAAGCTTCAATAACTCGCACTTACTAGATTTTATAAACTTGAGCTGCCGATTCACTAGTATTATTATGCCTTTAAACATTGTACAACTTATTGTATGTAGTTTCTAGAATTCAGTCCAACATTCTCAGCAATGAACGATGCAAGTTGATATTTTTAGTGCTAAATATTTTTTCAAAGCATGTTTTTTTTGTTTTATATAATGACTCTAAATGTATAGAGATTACAAAATACTCCGTACTAAAAAACCTCTCCAGTTTACTTCTCATTAAAGACCGAAAAGTATATGAACCTATGAATGTATCAAGTTGATATTTTTTAGTGCTAATCATTTTTGAAAATCATGTGTTTTTTGTTTTATATAATGACTCTAAATGTATAGAGATTACAAAATACTCCGTACTAAAAAAGCTCTCCGGTTTACTTCTCATTAAAGACTGAAAAGTATATGAACCTATGAATGTATCAAAATTTATATACCCCTATACTATATGGTGTAGATAGAAATTAGTGTTTCCCTCAAGATAATCTCAATATGAATCACCAAGGGTTAGAAACAATTTTTTTTTCCAAGCAAGCAAACACAACAATGACCAACTTTGGTGCCAACTGCCAAGTAAAAGGAAGAAATGAAGGAAAAGAACGTCTATAAAAAAATGAAAGAAAGAGATACAATGGTCTGAATTACTCAATGTCATCATTTTGTATGATGGCGTGATTGAGGACCCTTCTCCCATATGTTTTTTCCTTGATTTTAATCCCCAAAGTTCCATTTTCCTATGCGTGTTTATTTTGATTTTGCATGCTCACTTTCCAGTAGGCAATTGCAAATGTTTCAAGTTTCTTGCTTACAATTTTCTTTCATTTGTACTTTTCCCATGTGCTTCATGTCAACTGTACAGATTCTCAGCTAATTAATATCTCTGAAGATGGTTCCGTAAGTTTATCTCCAACATTCATCCTGTAAATATCTTTTCATTTTATGTTAAAGACACTTGTGGGGTTTCCTTTAGTTGAAACTCAATCAGGAATATATAATAATTGCATCATTATATACATATGATTTCACTTTTCTTTCTGAATCAGATTCCTGATTGAGTTTCAACTAAAGGAAATCATATGTATATAATGATGCAATTATTATATATATATATATATATATATATATATATATATATATATATATATATATATATATGTGTGTGTATGTTATGCTTATCAGTTTTTGTTCCAATCAGATTGGTCCAGGGTAGATAGAAGCATTGTATCAGTATGCCAAATTCCAATATGATATGTAATAGCATCTTCACTTTTTTTTTTTAAAAAAAACAATGTTGTAATTATTTGGTTCTAAAAAAGAAATATGTTGGAATTTATCTATCCTTTTCTTAAAATTCTTTTAATATTTTCCCTAATGATCGAGGCAACAGTAAGGTTGCTCTATTATGAACTGGAGACCATGGGTTCAAACTGCTGAACCAGTCTCTCAGCTTGCAGGGATACATTGCAAGACCAGCCAGTGGCAAGAGCCTTCTAATGGGCCATTCTTATATATGTGTGTGTCTCTATGTGTGTTACTTTCTCTTATGGAATTGCAGGGTTGGCAGACATTATGTTGCAGGTTTATTTACAAGTTCAAATGATCTCGTGAATACTTCTTCATTTTTTGTTGGCTCAATCTTTCCTACGGCTCATAGTCTTGGATTACGAACGTGATTACTATGGTAAGACTTGCACATAGCAGATCCTTCCCTTGCAGTTTAACATTGCTGTCCTGGAGGTGCATAAACAAAAAAATTCTGATTTCTAAGCCTTAACTTGGTTTTGATTTGTATTTTCGGTATGGTTTGATGGCTTTTCATTCGGTAAACTAAGAAGAGCTTTTGCCTTTGTTTTTCCTCATTTATATATACATACATATATATGTGTGTGTGTGTATTCCTAAACATCATGATTCTTTGAAGTTAGTTAAGGTCTTCTACAGGTGTGAATGAAGAAGATTGATAATTACATTTTCTATTACCTGATTTCGTAAGAGTCTTTACAGACTTGATTTTTTATAATGCATGCCATCACACCAACGTGAATTGTACAAGTTATAGTGAAGTATATGAGGCATGGCATCTTGAAAACTGCATTTTTATGATTACCTTTTCGGTAATCTGTTTAATTTTGCTGCACTAAATTTCAAATAACGAAACTCTACGTTATGTATGGATGTTCGGACTTAAAATATAGTCCTTAGATACCAAAAGGAGTCACATTTAAACCTTCTTAAGTCAACTTGACATATATCCTAAATGTATATTTGATGTGGATGTACTTGCTTTTCAAAATTATACACAATAAATTCAGATTACCTTTAGCTTAGCGTAGGGTGTTGTAGTTTTTTTCTCGATAAAGGGGAGAATGCCCCATAAGTTCTAAAAAAGTTCCATATGCCCCATAAGTTCCTTTCCACATTGTATTATCAGGTTATATTATAGTTTTCTTTATATTCTTTCAACATATCCGATTCATATATTTAAGTGCATAAAATATTTATCTGCAAGACATTATTACATATGGTAGAAGTTAAAACGATCATCACATTTATACTGGTCAGGCGTTATCGAATATAATTAATTGTATGATAAATTTTATATCACTTGAAATATTTTGTTGTACTTTTATTTTAATAAATGTTAAAAATTCATTTACTCAGGAAATATTCTTGAAGTCTAAGAGAAGAGTCAATTTAATATTTATCCTTATATTTATATTGACTCTTTTATTTATGGTTATGTTTTTATCAAAGTGTTATGGCCGTGCGTTTAACGCACGGGTGTTAGACTAGTTTTGACTAATTTTGAATTAAATCTTGGGGTACATGAATCGAGCAAAGTAAATTCAATTGCTCTTGCTAGTGTACTCAAAGTATCTCAAGATCTAGTCCAATTATCTAAAGATATAGATGAGTCAATCTTAGGAGAAGATGTGTGTGATTTGATAACGCAAAAAATCAAAAACATGTTGAAAAAGAAACGATTAACAAAGTTTTCTAATTTAACATACTCTCCTTCTTTCACCGTTGAATCATCTAAAAGGGAGAGCAGTGTGAACAAACTTTTTTTTAGAAAATAAGAAATCTATCGAGTCAATTCAATGTAGGGATTGTACAGGTTTTGGACATTTTGCAAATGAATGTGCAAATACTTTAAGGAAAAAGGGAATAAGCTATACAACGTCCCCTAGTGCTGGTGAGGGTGATGATGAGAATACAAACGTGTCAATTTTACGGTCGTCTCACTTCACTTTGTTCTATAGTGATTCTGATTCGGAAGGTGTGCAGTATTCTGACTGCACGAATGACTGCACAATTGGTTGCAGTTTATGTACATGCTTGAATTCCATAATTGCAGGTAAATCTGAAAATGCTTCTGCAGATGAAGAGAGTGAAACCTATGAGGATCTGCACAACACCTACATAGAACTTCATAGAGAATGGACCAAGAGGATAAAACAACTCAAAGTGTTCAAACGGGTAAATGATAAACTCACAACTGGAAATATTAGTCTGAAATTTGAGGTTGAATGTTTATCTAAGGAGATTATTTCTCAAAAAGACTCCATAGACAAATTAGAAGTTTTACTAACAAAGAAAGAAGTTGAGTGTGAAAAATACAAGAATGATCTTGCTAGAAGAACAGCAACTCTGACTAAACCTAACAATGGTAAGGCTAAGTTGGAAAAGGTTTTGAATTTAGGAAACTAAGGAAAGTTACAAATTGGCTATGGAGATCGAGTTTTTGAAAAAGAGGGTGAGGGCACATCTAGAGTTCACAATGTCACTCCTGTTAATGACGTATATCCTGTTAAAAGTAGAAAATACAGAAAGATGAGATATGCATGTCATCATTGTTTTTCTCCTGGACATATTCGACAATTTTGCTATAAGTTAAAACAAGAACTTGAATTTATGAAGACTGGCAGACACTTGAGCATACAGTTGAGTACACAGCCTCATGCTCATCTGAACAGACAAACCACCACAGTCCAAAAAACTTCTTGGGTGGAAAAGGAAAAATTCAACTGCCAAGTGGTGTTTACATCACAAAAATGCAGTGTTGAGGGGTCCTGATATTTGATAGTGGGTGCTCACGGCACATGACTGGATCCCTTGAACATCTCACTAATTATGAACCATGCAAAGGTGGAAAGGACAATTTTGGAGGAGGTGCCCAAGGTAAAATAATAGGCAAAGGTACGTTGCAAATAGAAGGTTTGCCTAGGTTTCATAATGTGTTGCATGTTGATAGGTTAAAGGCTAATTTGATAAGTATAAGTCAATTGTGTGATGATGATCTACATGTAAAATTTGATAAGAAGATGTGTGAGGTCTTCGATGATTCAAATAGACGTGTTTTGACAGGAGTAAGATCCTCAAATCATTTTTACAAGTTGGTTGAAATCTTTTATATCTTAAATCAATTTTTGATGATGCTCCTGGTCTTATTGTCAAAACTATTAAGGATGATTTTGCAGGTTCTACACTGGAGCATGATCTAGTTAATGATGAATCTGAACCAGAGAAATGAAGTGATTTTGTGGAAACAGTACCTGTGCAGACTGTTGAATAACCAACTGTACGAACAAATGACAGAACAAATGACATAACACAGCTAAAACTGAAGCAAGTTTAGATTCTGAAACCATAGAAGGAACTTAACTAATAAAGAAGCTGGTGTGAGCAGGTTGAATATACTCTTCCAGAATCCTGAAAAATCATCCCACTTCATGGATCATTGGGGATGGACGAAGAACAAGAGGAAGGAAGGTGAACTACAAAAACATAGCAGGTTTGGTATGCGTGAACTCCGTATACCATCAGGAACATTCATGTTGTTGTGTTGCTAATAACGAATCTAATTCAGAGGCATTTTTTAAGGTATTTGAGGGGGAGATAATCAATGAATTAAAAAGAACCAAAATTCGATGTGTTTATCTTGGAAATAAGTAGGACTTATGGGATTGTAGGGAACAAACTTTTGTTTCCCTATAAGCTGTTGAATCAAAAATATGTGGCACTTGATAGTAGATGCACCAAACTTCTTTGAATGAACAAATTGGTCAAAGACTATGAAATTAAAAACAAAATTTATCTAATTTTTGTGATGCTAAAAGTATCATAGATATGGAAAATGGCACTGTTCAATGTTCTACTTCTAAGCATCTAGATTTTAGACTTCATTGTGATAGAGATATTGTTGAACAAAAAAATATTAGTTGCGAATTTGCTTAAATTAATAAATGATTGATTGATATTTTCATGAATGCCATTGTTTTGAGATATTTTCTTCCCTAAAAAGGTCTCTCATATTGTGTGTGTTGAGATGATCGCACAACTGTGTGAACATCTGTCTGCATCTCTGTATAATTGTATATTACAAAAAAAAAATTAAAAAATCAAAAAATAAAAAAAAAATAAAATAATCTACATTAATTAATTGCAAGATTATCTCTTGTGATCACTTGATTGGTTTGCATCTTTTATACTGTGTTTGACTCTTGATTGTGAGATCATTTTTGACTTGGTGATAAAAATTACCTTGTTAATTTTTGTGTGATATTTATCATGAAGTGGATGTTTAATCTAAGTTCACTGAGAAAACAAGTTGCCTCCTCTATTTTGAAGCTTTCACTCATGAGCCCAATGCCAATGTCTTATTGTTGCATCACTTGAGAAGAAAATTTGGGTAAGCACTATGGTGTGAGAGTGTATAGTTCCTCTCAGTGACTGATTCAATGCATAAATATGAAAACGTTCTAGAGGCTACCATATCATTGTGTAAATTTATTCATACCATATCACACTTCATTGAGATCAATCTCCACTTGTGTGCCCATAAATTGCATCATTCCAAGCATAATTATAAACGAGGACAATTTTTGCCCCATGAAACATTCATTTGATTGTTTATTATTTTCATCAAATTGTGGGCTAATCATTTTTTGGTTAACAATATGTTTAATGAGTGTTTGTCCAGGTTTGAGTGCAAAGGAGATCTGAATGGAACAATCTTTGAGGGTCCAAGTGAAAATGATCTTCTATGGTATTACAATTGGTCACAAAATTCGGGTAACATTTGGTTTTGAATTCGTGTTCTTTGCCCAATTTTATCCTTCAAAAGGTTAGGACACTTAGGCTATCTTTGTTTCCTGGATTAATTGCACTTCTCCCCAGTCATAATTAGCAACAATGATCTCTCTGGAAATTTCAATATTTATGACAATGTCATCCTCACAATTGTGTTTGCTGATGTTCAGAAATTTGTGTGCACAACTTTGCAATCAACTGGTTGCACATGCGGTCATTATTCCCCGTTTATCCAAAAATATGTAAGTTTTTTTTTTCTTTTCCTCTGTCTTTGCTCCTTTCAATCTGATCATATTTTACAAAGGGGGTTATTAAGATATTTTCAGGATGTGTGCACATCTTTTGAAAATCTCTGAAGAAAAGAAGGAGAATAAGGGAGACACTCAATAAAGAAGAAGATGTCTCTCATACAGTCAATCAAGAAGGATATGATCATCAATGGATATACAATCTCTTTAGGGGGAGTTTGATAAAATGGAGCCAATGCATTTAGGGAGAGTTGTACTTGTCGTTGCTCATCCTATTCAAGGGGAGATTTGATATTCAATCTATTTTATCCTTGGTGGGATATTCTTGGTAGAATAGTTTTTGCTAATTATGTTCATGCAAGTTTTAACCATAACCACAAAAATAGGGGGAGATTGAAAAAGTATGAAAATACTCTTAATATTTTTTTGGAATTATGGTTTAAATATTTTCCTTAATTAATTTGTATATATGTTAGGTAGATTTTATTAATATTGTGTATATTTACTCATTTTAGAATTGATTTTAGCAAATAACCTCTATTCTTAGTAGATATCATGTAAATAAGGTAGGTTCCAAGGTTAGAAAGGATTCTATGTTGATAAGGAAAGAAGAGGAAAAAAGACTCCTACTTGGAGAATGAATGTTCTATGTTGACAAGGAAAGGAGAGGCAAGAAGACTCCTACTAGGAGAAGGAATATTCTCAACTATATAAAAAAGAGTCGCATGCCTCACTTGCTTCTTGATGGATTTCATAGCTTAAAAAGAGCTCATCATATTCTCTCAAGAGTCCTTTGTTTCCTTGAAGTCTTTTGTTAACATATTTGATTCTTCAAGGTGTTTTGGTCTTAGATCGATGAAGAACGATTGTTAGGAATTAATCCCTTATTCTTTATTTCCTTGTGCAGCCTTTTGGGATTGAATTCATAAGTTCTAGATCTAGGTTTTTAGTTTTTTAAGTTGTTTTATGTTTGTTTTGTTCTAGGAGTCTAGAACTCGTTTGATCTTTTCATAGTTTTTCTTTTCTTTCATTTGTTATCGTTTTCTAAAACTTGCTCTCTACAAGTATTTGATTAATGAAAGTTTTCCAACAAGTTTCGACTTGCTAAAGTATTTAAAATCTGAGTTTTTTTATTCCGCTGCATTTTAACATTAATTCTGTTCGTGTCCACTTGTCTGTTAAGTTGTACTGATACTTGTGTGATCATTGTTATGCACAAGTAGCTGATTTCCAGAACAGTCCTAGCTACAAATCCTTCAAAAGGAAATTGCTAGAAAGGAAAATATAATCATGCATACGTTTCATGATATAACTATTTGTAGAAGCTGAGTTATGCAGTCGAAGAGGATGGGAAAAGAGAGGAATTGGAGATGCACCTAATCGAAGGGAGATTGAATTTTTTAAAGAATCACCTCCTAATAGATTGGCATTTTGTGATGCTTGTTACAATAAAGAAACAAAATACAAAATACAAAATACAAAATACAAAATACAAAATACAAAATACAAAATACATTCATCTTAGGCATGGGTGCTAGAGAACAACTTCCTTGTTCAATGATTAAGAATGAAGCCTAGAAGTGTCCCTAGAAAACTAATTGTTCTCTACCTCATGAAAGTCTTGTGGTGGCTGTTGAGCCCCATACATATTCTATTTCCTCTACCAATTTTTGATAATTGAGAAAAAAAGCAGAGAACCTATTGAAACTTTTATAAGAATAAAATTATGGTTTATAAATAAGTTCATGCATCCAAACAACTGAGAAACTATGGATGCACTTATAGTTGTGAGTTGTGGGCAAGAAGAATGACATTGGCACGGGAATCATCATAATAGCCATCAATGCCAGTCTTGACAGTATTTGCTTTTCACTGAAAAAAAAAGCAATAAGGTGATAATTAAGTTTATCCATGTATGATGTGAGTTATTGTTGATGACAAGTATGTGAAAGAATGCATATGGAATACACAGTAATGCCTTCATGTAATTTGTTTATAGCTTTGTTTAGGGTTGTGATTGCACATTTTCTAAACAATAGATTTGATGACGTAGGAAACGATCCAGATTAGCCTTAGTCCAGCAATAGGTTGATTCCCAGCAAATATGACCTGAAACCACGAACAAATGACTAACCAGGTTGGTCTCCGGCTAAGACCCTCCGACGTGATGATGAGATAACGTGTTATAAGTTTGTAAGAAACTGTATGGAAACGACGTAATCTCAAATAGTTAAGATGACATTACCTTTTAATGTTGTATGTTGTCTGGTATATATAGTTGTGTTAGGGGATCGTTGTGAATCCCTAGAATCAAGGAAATGTTGTAGGCGTAACTGTCTTCGTGAATATAGGAGGAGGTTACGAATAATGACGTAGACGGATGTACGTGTTAGTAGGTCGAGGTAGCTTGAGTATTAGAAATCGACCTGACTTTGTTCCTTGACTTGATAGAAATTTGTACAGGTTGATGATCGTATGTCGGACGAAGCTAAGTCGGGACCAATGATGGTCGGACAATGAGCTAGGTCGACTGATCTCTGCCGTTGGGTCTCGGGCATTGTGGTAAATGGGCTAGCTCATTCCATGGTGATATCTTTGTAATGTCTGAAATGTTGGGCTTCATTCGTTGGGCCTGACCCGTCACTTTTATTCTGTTCAGTGGCCCCCCAACTTTCTGTGTTGACTTTGTCGACCAGGAAGTTATATAAAAAATTTGTGATGGCTTGCACAGCTCGCTATTGGATGGTCGACTAAATAGATGTAGGTTGATCTCGACTACGGTTGGACACGCTATTTAATGCGTCGTAATTTTTGTAATGATGGTACGGTTCTGGCGATTGGACAACTATTTTTGGGAAACGTGTTGCAGCAATAACTGACATAAAGAACGGTTATGCCCCCGCCCTTTCCAATTTAGGTAAGGAAAAGGAGGAGTATATAAGGTGAAATCCTTTTCCTTTTCAAACTTTACAAACCACAAGTACTCAAGCCCCCAACAAGAACAAAAGCAAGGCAATCAATTTTCTGGCATAATCAAGCATTCTGCTTCGTCTCTGAGTTCTTTATTCTTCAAATCAACCAAGGTATCCCTCAATTCCTCTGTTTTTAGGTTTAATTTCAAGCTTCTGTCTGTATTCCGCCATGGCTAGGACCTTTGGCTTCGAGCTAGGTGTTAGGTATGGTTACAACTCCATAAACTTTAGGGTTTACAAAAGGTTAGAAGGTCCATGGGTGGAATTGATGAGGGAGGAGTGTATTACCATCTTAGATAGGTGGGTTTTATTTTATGGTGAGGTAGGTTTCCCAACTGGAGAGAGCATGGAGGATTTGGAGGCGGACGATCTATGGATTGTTCATTTTCGTCTCTTCAACAAATTAATAGACCACCTCATAATTTTTTACATCAAGTCCAACAAACCTCCCTTTTCTAGAGAGAGATTAGCATTCCCAGGGGAATCTAGGTCTCCCTTAGGTAGTTTGGAGCATACTTTTACTAGGTCTGATTCCCCTATTTCTGTGTCTTTTGTAGATATGGCAGCTCAGCGATCTCCCGCTTCTACCTCGTCAAGCTCCTCAGGCAATATAGTGGACAAATTTTGCTCGACCGTGGTTCCAGGTCATAGGTCATAATGAAAGAGGGTATGTGGTCCCCAAGCTGACCATTGGGAGGAAGAATGCTGACTCATGCATCCAAATTGTAAATGACTTCTTTGAGGTCTCTAGAGATGAATTCCACCTCACTCATTTCACGGAGAGGCAAAGGAAAGCTCAATCTTGGATGCATTGGGATCTGAGCTCCTCTAGGGTAGCCTTCTACTACGTCCAGTTTGAGGACGGGCTACGACTTCCCCTCGATCCATTCATCTGTGAGTTTTTGGAGTGTATGACCATTGTCCCCATGCAGTTGGGTGCTAATACTGTGAGGGTGCTGTTCTGCTTTGCCATGGTGTGCAGGTTCGTTGGGTACAAGCCATGTATGCACGCCTTTAGGAAATTATTCAAGGTCCTGCAGAATGACAAAACTTTCTGTATTAGTACCCCGGGCAAAGCTAAGGCCCCAAAGCTGTTTACAAACTTGCCCGAAAAAGTTTCTGGGTGGAATGCCCTTTTGATTCTTGTGGAGAGTAGGAAGGGATGGGAGTTCCCCTTGCCTGAGGCTGATACACCTCCTATGAAAGAGGATAAATACTGGGTCCTAGAGTGGAGTGGGGAGATCACTCGTAGGTTGACATTGGTGGCTCGGAGGAGCACCATAAGCTGGGCCACCCTTGGGTCGGATAAGGACTTCTTTATTCAAGCTGGAATGATGTTAGGAGGAGATGAGGAGGTAGCCCCCTTGGTGTCAATCATTCGTAGCCTTAGATATCCGAACTGGGTGATACATGAGAGGGAGAGGTTCGATTCCCAATGTCATTTCTGTAAGAAGAAGCCTGGTCATTGCAGAAACCTGTCTAACTATGGCGGTTAAGTACTTCTATATTTCTCAATAATTTTTTGTCATTTTGTCTGTATGCTTCCTTGCTAACTATTTTTCTTTTTGATCGTGCAGTCCTTACTCCTGATCAAGAAACAAACATGAATCGCATTGTCAATCTGGGAGATAGGAGAAGAAATAAGAAGGCAAACAGAGCTGCCAATGATCGAGCTATCAAGGAGAATGAAGCTGAAGAAAGAAACAAGTTGCTTCCCAAGGGGCAAGGAGGGAGTGGGGATGGTCCCCGTTGACGGGTCTGGGCCTATGGAGCCCATTGAGTATGCTCCCCAAATTCAAGTCTTTAGAGAAGAGGGAGAGGTCGGCACGTCGACCGAGCTAGAGTCGGACTCTGATCCCTGTCATGAATCAGCTAGGGCAGACCCCCTAAACTTTGTAGACTTGGAGCTCGAAGATGCCGAGCAAGGAGATGATGAGGATGCCCTTCCTCTCTCAATAGCTTAAAAAGAGGTCGCGTGTCGACCAAAACCTTGATGAAACTTGATGAAGCTGGCACCTTCAGGGCAGCGGGCTCTGTCTTAAGTCATCCCCTTCCTCCTCTAGATCCCTCTACCCAAAGCACTGAAGAAGTGCAATCTATGGTGGAGAGGTTGAGTGACGTCCCTTCCCTTTTCTGGGATCAATAGTTTAAGCCGCCATTATCTCGAGCTGGGATTGGGGCAAGCTATTGTGAGAAGGGCAGCCAATGATGACCTGCTAGCCCAATTCGCTGAAGAGGGGCTTACTCCTGAGGAGTATCATGATAGGTCTGGCCTCCTTGCTTCTGAGGTAACACTTACTCCCTTTTCTGTTTGGTTGTCATACTTTTGGTCGCTGTAATTCTGATAACTGTTGTACTAACAATCTTCTTTTTGTTGTATAGTCCCTTGCTCTTACTGAGCAGGCTAGGTGCAGTTGGAGAGCTGCAATAGAAAAGGAGCAGATCGCCTCCACCAAATAATCCAGGAAGGCTAGGGAGGTCGCTGAGTTGAGGGAGAAACTGGTAAATTCTGACTCCCAGCTCTGAGCTGTCCGGGCTGCACACTTCAATGTTGAACAAGAGCGAGATTTAGCCTTGGTCGATCTGAGAGTGACAAGGGAGCAGCTTGCTCCTCTTCAAGGGCAGGTGGAATCCTTTGCTCCTGTAAGCGCTAAGTTGGAGAAAGAGGCAGTGGCGGCCCAACTTGAGAAGACCAGGCTGGAGGGAGAAGTGGGGGAGCTAACCGGGTTGATCCAAGATCGCAAAAAGTGTATGATCAAAATGAGTGAGGATGCCCGTGCTAGAGAGAAGGCTGCAGTAGAGGCCTTTAAGAATAGTGATGAGTGCTACGACATCATTGTATCCCGTGCTAGGGGTTTCTATGATATCGGACGCCAACATGTCGCCCGCCGTGCTGTAGTGGATCCTTCAGTCGACCTAAGTGTTGACAAATTGGCTCAATGGGCTTCTGAAGATTGCCACGACGAGCAGGCACGCAACGGCCACTCCCTTGTGCCTTTCAATGACAACGACTTGGCCATCATAACTAGGCAAGATATTGAGGATGGGCTAGAGCCTTGGATCGCCCCTCCGATTGAGCAAAGGAATTACAATATGATACTTCAAGAGCTGGAGGAGGCCGATGAAGCTGAGGAGGAGGATGAAGAAGTCACTCAAGATCATGTCTTCGAAGAGGCCGAGCAAGGAGAGAAGGAGCAGCCTAGCACGACCAAGAAGATTGATCTGATGTCCTTACTTTGGTTTTGTAATGAACAAGTTTCATACTCTCTATTTATTTGTTTTTAGTCGTCAATACCTTGGCCCGGTTTGGGAGGCATCTTAACTCGTAACATCCATATTTGACAAGTCCTAGCCCGCTTTTGGGGGACTTTTTATTAAATGCTAGTTGTATGTTGAACCATTTTGCTTTGATCCATATTTCTGTCTTTTTGTCGAACTAGATTGAGTAGGAGATCGACCAAAGTCTTAATCTGATCAATTGGCCTCAACGAAGCTGACTAAGGTTTTAGTCGAACTTGTTTCAAGGAACGAGACTGACGTGAGCCTTCAGTTGAACCTGTTTAAGAACGAGGTCGACTTAGGACTTTAGTCGAGCCTGTTTAAGGAATGAGATTGACGTAAGTCTTCAGTAAAAAATGTTTAAAAATGAGGTTGACTTAGGACTTTAGTCAAGTCTGTTTAAGGAACAAGACTGGCGTAAGTCTTTAGTCAAACCTGTTTAAGAATGAGATTGACGTAAGTCTTCAGTCAAACTTGTTTAAATACGAGGTTGACTTAGAACTTTGTCGAGTCTGTTTAAGGAACGAGACTGGCGTAAGTCTTCAGTCGAACCTGTTTAAGAACGAGATTGACGTAAGTCTTCAGTCGAACCTGTTTAAGAACGAGGTTGACTTAGGACTTTAGTCGAGTCTGTTTAAGGAACGAGACTGACGTAAGTCTTCAGTCGAACCTGTTTAAGAACGAGGTTGACTTAGGACTTTAGTCGAGTCTGTTTGATATTTCGAGATCGACTAAGAGTCGGACCTGAGTTGAATAAAGTATAGGTGTAAACACAGTTTGTGGATAGAACATTTCGGGGTAACCCCATTTTATTGATGAAGTAGATCGCTACATAGAAGTCGTAATAAAAAATAATATCTAACTAAGTGGCTAGCATGCCAAGGATGTTTCAGCTCGTTACCGCCTGGATGGCCAATCATGTAGGTCCCCTCCTTGACAATTCTGGTGACGATGTAGGGTCCTTCCCAGTTCAGAGATAACTTATTATGTTCAGCTTTCCTTTCAGTTACCTCGATCTTCCTTAGCACATAGTCCCTAATGTTGAATGACCTTTTCTTGACCTTCTTTTCGTGATAACCCTTAGTTTCTGCTTGTAGTTTACCATTCTAAGTTGAGGAGTCATCCGTTTCTCGTCTAGTAGGTCCAAGTCGAGCAATCTGTTGGAGTTATTCTGGTTCTGATCAAACAAAGCCACCCTAGCTGTAGGAATTCGTAGCTCAGCAGGTGCCATGGACTCTGACCCAAAAGTAAGGGCGAATGGGGTCTCTCCAGTAGGCCCCCGGGTGGTTGTGCGGACTGCCCAAAGAGCAAGAGGTAATTCATACAACCATCTGCCAGCTCGACCAATTAGTCCCTTAGTTCTGTTAATACCAGTTTTTTCGCTGCTTCATCTTACCCGTTGCCTTGAGGGTAAGAAAGCGATGACTTCCGGTGTTTAACCCCTAACCTATTCATTTCTATTTCATAAGCTGTGGAAAACTGTAGTTCATTGTCTGAAATGATCGAATGTGGCACCCCAAAGCGGTACCAAATGTAATCGTGGATGAAGTTGATGGTGTTTTCCTCTGTTATCTTTGCTAGAGGCTTTGCTTCAATCCATTTCGTGAAGTAATCGATGGCCACAATCACATATTTACAATTTCCACGGGTGGGTGGGAAGGGTCCGATCAAACCTATCCCCCACATGTCGAACGGCCAAGCTGCGACCATGGGTGTTTGTTCAGTTGTAGGGAGCCTTGGTAGGTCGGCATTGTTGGAGCCTTGGTAAACTGATTTGTTTCTCATAAACAATCAGACTCGTAAACTGATTTGTTTCTCATAAACAATCAGATTCCTTCAAATTTTGTGTAAACTGACTTGTTTCTCATAAACAATCAGAAAATCAAAATTTAACGTTTCAACTAAACATTTAACATATTATTATTCAATGTTTCAACTAAACATCTAATAAAATTCTTATCACATAAGAACACACATAATTCATGCATCGCAACAATTAATAAAAACACATTTAAATTAATTAACCATGCATAAACAATGAATTAATCTAGCATAGCCCTATAAATTCAATTTCTAGAAATTTATAGCATCTAGACTAAGACAGTAACATATCAGATTATCAACATAATCACAGATTAACAAGAAAAATCAACAAACTGATTTGGCCCAGAACAGGCAAGGTATGTCGCGTGACATAGACCTTCAGAGGCCTGATATGTCGCACGACGTAACAAAGCCATCAGCCCTACTCTGTCGCGTGACAGAGTCCAACTCTGTCGCGTGACACGAGATGCCAGATTGCAGATTTCCAGATTCAATCGATTCTAATAATAAAGCAATTAAATCAAGTAAACAGCTTTTACATATTTAATTCAGCATAATCAGAATACGATTTTCACATTGTTTCACATAAACAATCAAAAATTCTACCGCATACAAAACATGCAATAAGCATATAAACGATTTATATCTTAATTCTAGCATGTTAATTCAAAATTAACCATACGAACGGGGCTCTGATACCACTGTTGGATTTTATGGGTCCATGTGCAGCGGAATAAAGCATCAAATTAACACAAAACCTAAGCCCTAAGATCCGTTATATACGATTAAATTGAATTCCTATGAGATAGAATTTACCAACCTTAATTGCTTTCCGGTCTTGAGCTATCGAAAAATATCGGTGTGATTTTGAATCACAAACTTCGATATTCAAAACCTTTGAACCTTCAGATTGCTTGAACTCTAGGCCTTGATCGTCAAATGAGCGAAGACCCTCTATTGTTGTATCCACACGTTAGAATGAACCAAGAACTGTTCTTGAGGATTGCTAGATCCTTAAACCCTTGGAAGAATATTGAGAGAACTTTTGTTATGATTTTTCTAGAGAAAAATTTCGGCTAGCCCTCTTTAGGGTTTACAGACTCTAATATTTATACTACATTAGTATAGGTATTAGTTTCCTAATCGTATTAGGAAAGTCTGTCAAACGCCTCAGGCTTTAATGTGTCGCACGACCACAAGCAGCCCATGGGAATGTTGTGTCGCACGACCCAGAACGTCATATGGCAAAATTAGTCGCACGACCAAGCAAAGCCATATGCAGGAATCTCAATCATTTTTCCTTGGTTTAACCAACTCATTCTAGCTGTGTGTGACCCAATAGGATTATATTATGTTGGCAATGAGCTCGATCATATCGACCCTCATAAGACATAAGCGGACTCTAGCAAGCCATTATGTCTACCCAAATAATATAACGTAAGAGTTCACGTTTCCAATGGTACACTTCCATTTCTCCCTTTGTCTCACGATGTTATATTGAACACAAGTCATGGTCCTCGTCAACTTGTATTTGTTCAATGCTTTCTCAATCATGAGTATAATGATAGTCCAATCATATTGGGATGTGGCCACACGCTTTTCATCATTATTACTCATCGAGGGGCCCAAGCAAAACATCTCTCTTTCGAGGGACAAATTCCATCTTGACTTATCATTCTTCCCATCATGAATCCGATCATGCCAAAGATAGCCTTTATAAATATCGTGTTAAGATATCGTTTGACTAAAATCAAACATGACTTTCATCATATGTAAGGTCATGATAATCTCAGGTCTAGGGACTAAATGAAGTGACCATATGAGATTTAATTATGACATTTGACCATGACATAAATCTCATACGGGTCAAGCCCAATCACTTGTTCACTAACAAGTACCCATAATTTCAATGTGCATCTCTATACATATAATCATCATATGATTATCCATTAACAATTATACTAATTAATCTCTTAATAATTAGGGACGGAGATTATTACAATAAATATGCAAAATATATAATAATCAAATAATATGCTTAACGATAAAGACGATACATAACGGTTTTAAGTTAAACATAACTAAAGCCTAGGGCATTACACCAACAGTCTCCCACTTGCACTAGGCTCCATTTATGTATCGAATACTCATGGATCAAACATGACCATCATGCTTCTGCCTGTGCGAGGGTCATTGTAAGTGAATCCCTTATGTCATCATCGGTTGATACTTTGTATATCTTAACGTCTTCTCATTCTTTATGAATTCCTCGAAAAACGTCTAAGTAAGTGTTTGGATTGCTGTTGTGACCTTGGTTCCATTTTTTTTTGCACAAGTGGCACCACTATTGTCATAACAAAAGTTTCACCGATTAGTGATACTTGGAACATTTCCAAAACACTAATGAACTTTTGATCCAAACTGCCTCTTTTAGCCACATCACATGTTGCTAAAATTCGGCCTTAGTAGTAGAATCGGCTACAATTTCTGCTTGGAACTCTTCCAATCAAAACTGCACCTCTAATAAGCATAAACACAAATCCTAATTGCGATTTTAAAATAACTTTGTCAGTTTGGAAGCTAGCATCTATGTAACCCTTACAACATGATTAACTTCCAATCTTTCAAATCCCAAGAACGTATCCTTAGTTCTTCTTAAGTACTTAAGGATCATCTTGACTGCCATCCAATGGTTCACATCAGGATCAGATTGGTACTGACTCATCATACTCAAAGCATATGAGACGTCGTGTCTAGTATAAATCATGGCATACATGACAGATCCAAATGCCAAAGCATATGGAACTTCATTCATTTTCCTTTTGCTCATCAGTTGTCATAAGACAATGAATATTGCTAAGAGAAATACCATGACCCATTGACAAGCTACTCTTCTTAGACTCTTCTAAGAACCTTGTCAATGTGAACACTTTGAATCAAACCAATTTATCCTTCTAGATCTATTTCTATAGATCTTGATGCCAAGGATGTAAGCGGCTTCACCCATATCTTTCATTGAGAAATCTTTCCTTGACCAAGACTTGACAGTCTTAAGTGTCGGAACTTGTTTTTCCAATGAGTAAGATATCATTGTAATAAAACAATAGAAATAATACTATGCTCCCACTGAATTTCATGTATACACAAGGTTCACCTTCGTACTTGATGAAGTCAAACCCTTTGACCAATTCATCAAAATGAAGATTCCAATTCCTTGAAGCTTGCTTCAACCCATCTCATGGATCTTTGCAACATGCATACTTTATCAGAGTTTCTTGGATCGACAAACTATTCGGGTTGTGTACTATACACATCCTTAATAATCTTTATGTTTAAAGAAATTCGTTTGACATCCATTTGTCATATCACATAGTCACAATATGTGATAATGGCAATTGAAACTCTAACAGACTTCGACATTGTAACTGGCGAAAAAGGTTTCAACATAGTCAATACTATGAATTTGCCTAAATCCCTTTGTTACAATCCTTAGTCATGAAAGTATGCACCTTTACATCCATGTCGGTCTTGAAGACCTACTTGCACCCTTTAGTTTTTACACCTTCAGGTAGCCCAATCAAGTTCCAAACTTGATCATCAAACATGGAATGCAATTCGGACTCCATGGTTCCTAACCATTTATCCAAATTAGGAGAGGACATCGCTTCTTGATAGCAAGTAGGACCGTCATTCTTAATGACTTCCACTTCATCACTTTCCGCAATGAGAAATCACTATTTCTTGAGTTCGGATTGTGACCTATCCAATCTACGATGGACTTGTGCATCTTGAACCGGTTCCACAACTCCTTTGTGAACTTGGTTCCGTCTCTACTCTTGGTTCCATATTATTTTCGGGTTCTTGAACTCCTTTCAAGATTAATTTTACTCCCACTAGATCCTTTATTGAGAAACTATTTCTCAAGAAACAAATCGTATAGAGCAACAAACATTTTGTTCTCTTTGCGGATGTAAGATTAATTTCCGAAAATAACCTTGTCAAATTTGGTGCTAACTTATAAGAGACAAGTCTCTTTACATAAGATTCGCAATCCCAAATCTTCATGAAAGACAAACTAAGTTTTCTTCAATGCCACATCTCATGTGGGGACTAAGGAACCGATTTAGTAGGGACTTGATTCAGTGTAACCGCATCATTTCTAATGCATATCCTCAAAAGAAAATAGAAAATAGGAAAGTCTAATTGACACATCATCGAACGAACCATGTCCTACAAGGTTCAATTCCTCCTTTTCAGATACACCATACAATGTTGTGTTCCGGGTGGAGTCAACTCTGAAACTATTTTATAGTTTTTGAGATGATTGTCAAACTCTTGGCTCAAATATCCATCACCTCGATCTAATCGAAGTACTTAATAGTTTTGCCAAGTTGTTTTGTACTTCATCTTGAATTGTTCGAAACATCTCAAACGATTCATCTTTGGACTTCATCGGATAGACATAGTCATATCTAGATAAGTCTTTAGTGAAATGTGATGAAATACCGAAGTCTTCCCCTAGCAATGCTACTTAATGGTCCACATACATCTCATGTATAATGACCAATAAGTCACTAGCCCTCCCACTACTCTTAGTGTAGGGTGGTTTGGTCAATAATCCTAAATAAGATCCACATTCCTCAAATGATTCATGGTCATATGAGTCTAAAAGTCCACGTTAATGGAGTTTAGATATATGTTTCTTATTTATTTGACCAAGCCGGCAATGTCATATGAACGCGTTGTTCATATTGTTCGGTTCAGAATTTCCATTTATATTTTAGATATCTTCAATATTATTTTGTTTCTTAACATCAAGGATATGAAGACCATTCAATGACATATGCAATACAATAAGGCATATCATTAAATAAATATAAAACTTCTTATTGAAAATAAGAAAATTATATCCTTCATCATCCATTTAAGAAACGGAAATAATACTCCTACTCAAATCCGGAACGTATTCATACTTGTTCAAAATAAATACTAGTCCACAAGGTAAAGTGACATCATAAGTCCCTATGGTTAATGTAGCAACTCTTGCTTCATTCCCACGCATAGGTTTAATTTACCTTCTTTGAGTAGCTTTCAGTTCTTTGTTCCTTGCACATTTAAACAAATGTGAGATCCAATCCGGTATCATATACCCAAGAACAAGAAGTCGAAAGGAAAATATATATATATATATCATATAGATACTTGAAGTAGTAGCAATCATATTGCCCTTCTTCACCTTTTAGGCCTTCCTAATAAGCCTTGCAACTTTGCTTTCAATAACAATCTTATTGTAATGGCAGCAAACTGCATCCTTTTGAGACACTTTGGGTTTAGCCTCTTCGGCTTTGACAACTTTTGTCCTAGGTTCAGCAACCTTTGCTTTACCTAATTTTCCTTCCTTTTGAACCCCTTTCTCTTGTTAACCATTAACACACTTGCGGATTGCTCCTTTTGCATCTCATGCATTAAGAGCCTTTACCACAACATACATCTTTTGCCTAGCTTGCACTTGAAACATTTCCTTTTTGCGTTATGCTAGAACAAAAGAATAGTTATCATGTGCCCAAGGTTCTTCATAAGAGCCTTTAACCATGGTGGCAAATACAAGGCAAGCAATATTGTCAGAATCATCAACATGTTTCTAATGTTGCTTCCTTATTTGCCCTTTGCAACATTTGCAGTGGGTTCAGCAGGAATGGATTCGTCAAGAACGTACACATTTACCCAAGAACCATTCTTTAGGCTTCTGATCTAATCAGAATTATCTGTATCGTTCCCTTCGAACTTTGTCCTTCATAAGGACGGATCGCAATTATCATTATGTAATGCTACTTCTACAACAAAATAACAAATTATATGAACACATATCAATATCAACACATTTATCATCTAAGAGCAAATAATGTATTTTACAAATACTCCCACTAAATCATACACCTTCCAATGCAAATAAGCATAATATGCATTTAACGGGCTAAGATCCAACTTTAATTTAATCTCAAGTACGCTATGGCGCACCGCTCAAGATTAAATTAATTAGGTAGAAAACATCAATCATATCGTATATGACTCTTAGATCTTTTATGAGATTCATTTAAGACATCATATGTCTAAGCATATTTTAATCTCATCTTATGCCTTGGGTCCAAAACTATTTTGATAACCCAATTAAGTTCATCCACTTTAAACGTATAGGAACCACCATTTCCTCATCTTGCTCGCAAACGGAATAGAATCAAAGCACCTTGCTATGGCAAGCCCACCCAAAACTATCCGATTGGTCTCAAGTGTTTTAATCATGGATTGGCATAAAGAACTTAAAAGTTAAATGAAGGTTCTTTAAAGTAGATTATAAGCATATCAACAAGGATAATCATAATTGTACACCAGGTAAGTTCCCAAGAAAATAGGTGAGCCACAAGGACTGCTTAAGTACCAAATCTTCCTTCGACAGAACTCTCCTAGTCATGCACAATTATAATATCAATTTGAATGCAACATAATCAATACTTTGTATACTGACTTGTTTCTCATAAACAATCAGACTCGTAAACTGATTTGTTTCTCATAAACAATCAGATTCCTTCAAATTTTGTGTAAACTGACTTGTTTCTCATAAACAATCAGAAAATCAAAATTTAACGTTTCAACTAAACATTTAACATATTATTATTCAATGTTTCAACTAAACATCTAATAAAATTCTTATCACATAAGAACACACATAATTCATGCATCGCAACAATTAATAAAAACACATTTAAATTAATTAACCATGCATAAACAATGAATTAATCTAGCATAGCCCTATAAATTCAATTTCTAGAAATTTATAGCATCTAGACTAAGACAGTAACATATCAGATTATCAACATAATCACAGATTAACAATAAAAATCAACAAACTGATTTGGCCCAGAACAGGTAAGGTATGTCGCGTGACATAGACCTTCAGAGGCCTGATATGTCGCACGACGTAACAAAGCCATCAGCCCTACTCTATCGCGTGACAGAGTCCAACTCTGTCGCGTGACACGAGATGCCAGATTGTAGATTTCCAGATTCAATCGATTCTAATAATATAGCAATTAAATCAAGTAAACAGCTTTTACATATTTAATTCAGCATAATCAGAATACGATTTTCACATTGTTTCACATAAACAATCAAAAATTCTACCGCATACAAAACATGCAATAAGCATATAAACGATTTATATCTTAATTCTAGCATGTTAATTCAAAATTAACCATACGAACGGGGCTCTGATACCACTGTTGGATTTTATGGGTCCATGTGCAGCGGAATAAAGCATCAAATTAACACAAAACCCAAGCCCTAAGATCCGTTCTATACGATTAAATTGAATTCCTATGAGATAGAATTTACCAACCTTAATTGCTTTCCGGTCTTGAGCTATCGAACAATATCAGTGTGATTTTGAATCACAAACTTCGATCTTCAAAACATTTGAACCTTCAGATTGCTTAAACTCTAGGCCTTGATCGTCAAACGAGCGAAGACCCTCTATTGTTGTATCCACACGTAAGAATGAACCAAGAACGGTTCTTGAGGATTGCTATGATTTTTCTAGATCCTTAAACCCTTGGAAGAATATTGAGAGAACTTTTGTTATGATTTTTCTTGAGAAAAATTTCGGCTAGCCTGATTTAGGGTTTACAGACTCTAATATTTATACTACATTAGCATAGGTATTAGTTTCCTAATCGTATTAGGAAAGTCTGTCAAACGCCTCAGGCTTTAATGTGTCGCACGACCACAAGCAGCCCATGGGCATGTTGTGTCGCACGACCCAGAACGTCATATGGCAAGATTAGTCGCACGACCAAGCAAAGCCATATGCAGGAATCTCAATCATTCTTCCTTGGTTTAACCAATTCATTCTAGTTGTGTGTGACCCAATAGGATTATATTATGTTGGCAATGAGCTCGATCATATCGACCCTCATAAGACATAAGCGGACTCTAGCAAGACATTATGTCTACCCAAATAATATAACGTAAGAGTTCACGTTTCCAATGGTACACTTCCATTTCTCCCTTTGTCTCACGATGTTATATTGAACACAAGTCATGGTCCTCGTCAACTTGTATTTGTTCAATGCTTTCTCGATCATGAGTATAATGATAGTCCAATCATATTGGGGTGTGGCCACACGCTTTTCATCATTATCACTCATCGAGGGGCCCAAGCAAAACATCTCTCTTTCGAGGAATAAATTCCATCTTGACTATCATTCTTCCCATCATGAATCCGATCATGCCAAAGATAGCCTTTATAAATATCGTGTTAAGATATCGTTTGACTAAAATCAAACATGACTTTCATCATATGTAAGGTCATGATAATCTCAGGTCTAGGGACTAAATGAAGTGACCATATGAGATTTAATTATGACATTTGACCATGACATAAATCTCATACGGGTCAAGTCCAGTCACTTGTTCACTAACAAGTACCCATAATTTCAACGTGCATCTCTATACATATAATCATCATATGATTATCCATTAAAAATTATACTAATTATTCTCTTAATAATTAGAGACGGAGATTATTACAATAAATATGTAAAATATATAATAATCAAATAATATGCTTAATGATAAAGACGATACATAACGGTTTTAAGTTAAACATAACTAAAGCCTAGGGCATTACACCAACAAGCATATATCTGACACTTATCACATTTTTGCATGAACTCACGAGTATCCTCCCTTAGGTGAGGCCAATAGTACCCTAAGGTGAGCATCTTGTCTGCCAAAATTCTGGTCCTTGGGTGTCCACCACATACTTCACTGTGTACTTCGAGCTATGGTTGAGGGACTTTCATTGGGTGAACACATCTCAACAATGGCTTCACAAACGATCTCCTGAATAATGCATCTTCATGTATAGCGAACCTAGGGGACTTCTTCTTTATTGCTCTTGCCTTTTGCTCGTCAGCTGGTAGCTCGCCCATTTCGATGTAGGCCTTCATTTCATCAATCCAACACTTAGAGTCGTAGACCAAGCATAGAACCTGCACTCTTTCGTATGCTGGATGCTCTAAGTATGTGATCGGTTCTTCGTGCTGCTCGTCTGAAGTAGATAGTTTCTGTTGGTGTAATGCCCTAGGCTATTAGTTATGCTTAATTTGAACCGTTATGTATCATCTTTATCATTTATTATAGAGCATGTTTATTTTGTTCATTATATATTTACATGTTTATTATATTGAACTGCGTCCCTAGTTGTTGTGAACAACTAGTATAAGTTGGTAATGGATAATCATGGAGATGATTATATGCATGGAGATGCACATTACACTTATGGATACTTGCTAGAGAACAAGTATTGAACATGACCTACTTATGAGATTTATGACATGGTCTGTTGTCATGATTAAATCTCATGATAGTCGTGTCATTGAATCCTTTGAACCTGAGATTATCATCGTCTTCCACATGATGAACATTGTGTTTGATATAGTCTAACACTATCTTTAATCGGATAACAATAAGGGCTATGTTGGCACAATTGGATTCTTGTAGGAAAGAATGATAAGTCAATATGGGATTTGTCCCTCTCGTTGAGAGAGATGTTTGCTTGGGCCCCTCGATGAATGATGTTGATGAAATGTGTAGCCACTCAAGTGATTTGATAGAGATCAAATGCATTTGGATTATCAACATATTCGGAATCGAGAAAGCATTGAACGGAATGAGTTGACATAGACCATGACTCATGCTCAATTGGACATCGTGGACAAAGGAATTGTCACATTTGATCTATCGAGGAATCAAGCTTTGATGTTATATTAATTGGGTGGATATAATGGTTTGCTAGAAACCATTTATGTCTTGTGAGGTCATGTTTTGACTCACTACCAACATAATATAATTCCTATCGGGTCACACACAAAGAACGAATTGATCATTAGCTAAAAATTGGAAAAATTTGGGGAAAGGCACGACTCGTGCCCTTGAGCACGAGTCGTGACAGGAGCAGTGATACGACTGCGTTTTGATGCCACCAAGGAAAGTCGTTGACTTGTTGACTTTGTGGGGTGGGCACGACTCGTTCCTAAAACCAGCACGAGTGTAATTTTAGTCACGACTCGTGACACGAATGGTTTTTGGCTTGGGGCACTCATGATTGCCTGGAACGGCTCGTGGCACGAGTCGTGCCCAGAAGCACGAGTCGTTCCCTTAGCGGATTTTGACCAGATCGCGTTTCCTTTGCCATATTGGTTTAAGTGTTTGACAAGGACATTATCCTAATGGTTAGGGGATTTATACCTAGTATAAATATAATCCTTGTGCAGTCATAAACCTAACTCAATCATCATTGTTCTAGGTTTATGAAACTCTAGATTTTGATCTTGATTAAGAATCAAAAGGCTCCCAAATTATTCCATTGTTTTTTGCTTTGATTATTGAATAATTGATTCAATAATAAAGAGGATCATCTAGCAATCCTACAAGAAACGTTCTTGGTTCGTTCGCGTGTGGATCACCATTAGAGGAAGGTTGCTTTATCTCCTAAGGCTTGAAGATCTCCATTGATTGATTCATCACCAAGGTTGTACAAGAAAGATAGAAGATTCGACATCAAAATTCTAGGCTTGAATTTTGGTATCTATTTTGACAAACTAAATCGCATTCAAGGTATGTAATTCTATTTCATGTTTTCTAATCTCTTCATGCTAGACGGATCTAAGGGCTAGGGTTTTGATTGTTATTTCTAAGTTCTTCCGCTGCGTTTGTAACCCCAAAACCTAACAGTTTGGAGAGTAGGTCAGCTAACTCATTTTCCTCGTAGTCTACCCTCTGTATCTCCCAAAACTCCAAGTATTGTACAATCCTTTTCATTAGATCTCAGTACTTGATTCGAATGGGATTGGCCAACTCGTATTCTCCCTTTACTTGATTCACGATCAGTTGTGAGTCACAATAAGCTATGATCTTGGTCGCCCCAAAGCATTTAGCATATTCAATCGCTGCAATCAAGGTTTCATATTCGGCCTGGTTGTTGGAGGCTTGGAACTTGAATCTTAGAGCTTCTTGAAAAGCTTTACCCGTTTCTGGCTCGACTAACACAATTCCAGCTTTACTAACGCTCTTGGTAGCAGACCCATCAGAGTAAACCTTCCAGTAATCGTCGGGTAAACTGACTATCTATTAGTGTGATTGTTACTTCCCCTTCAAGCTCTCTTTTGGGGTGTTCTCCCTACTATCTTCCTTGGTGAAAATAAGCTCGACCAAGAAGTCTGCCAAAGGTTGAGCTTGTAAAGCTTTTTGAGGCCTGTATTCAAATCAAACTCCGTCAATTCTATGGACCATTTGGGCAGTCGACCTGAACTTTCTGGCTTATGTAATAGCTTCCTTAAAGGAGCGTTGGTCAACACGACAATGGGATGGGCAAAGAAGTATGCTCGTAGCTTTCTGGCTGCAACTACAAGACATAGGCTACCTTTTCAGTGTTGAAGTACCTTTCTTCTACGTCAGACAAGCCCTTGCTCATGCAATAAACTGGCTTTTGGAGGCCGTTATCCTCTCTGACCAGAACTGCAGCCACTGCTCGATCTCCAGCTGAAAAATAGACGTATAAATTCTCTCCTTGAATCGGGCTACTCACCAATGGTGGGGAGGCAATATGTTCCTTGAGCTGTTGGAATGATGAGGAACACTCAGTCGTCCATTCAAAGTTTTTCGTCCCCCTCAAAGTTTTAAAGAAGGGAGAGACCTTTCAGCTGATTTGGCTATGAAACGACCCAAAGTTGCGACCCTACCATTCAACCGTTGAACCTCCTTGATGCACGTAGGCTCTTACATCTCTACCAAGGCCTTTATTTTTTCTGGATTAGCTTCAATGCCCCTTTGTGATACCATGAACCCCAAAAACTTGCCTGCAGCTACCCCAAATACACACTTGCTCGGATTCAGCTTCATGTCGTTTTCTCGTAGATTGACGAACGTTTCCCTTAGGTCGACCACATGACGACCAGTCTTAGTTTTGATGACCATGTCACCTCCATGTTTTGGCCAATCTGACCAGCAAAGACTCTATTCTCCATCCTCTTATAGGTAGCTCCAGCATTTTTCAGCCCGAATGGCATCTTGGTGTAGCAATATATACCTCCAACAACTTGGAAAGCAGTCTTTTCAATGTCGTCCTTGTGCATTCTGATTTGATGGTATCCCGAATAAGCGTCAAGGAAACTGAGGGTGGCGTGCCCAGCAATTGAGTGGACCAACTTGTCTATCCTTGGAAGTGGGTAGCTGTCTTTTGGGCATGCTACGTTTAGATCAGTAAAGTCGACACACATTCTCCACTTTTCGTTGGCCTTCTTAACCATCACTACATTTGCCAGCCAAGTAATGTAGGACGCCTCCCTGATTATACCTGCACTAAGGAGTTTATTTACCTCTTGTTTGATTGTCATTTCTTTGTCCGCAGCAAAAACCCACCCTTAGCCTTTGGCTTTTGAACTTCATGGTGGGGTTGACCTCCAAGCAATGCACATTGACCTCCTCTTTGACACCTCTCATGTCCTCTACTCTCCAAGCAAAGACATTAGTACTTTTTTTCAATAGGTCGACTATTTCCACTCTTTCTTCTGGTGATAGCTGTCTCCCTATTTTGATTTTTTGCTCGGGGTAAGAAGGGTTGACTTCAACATCTTCTAGCTTGTCAACTAGTTCTAGTTCTGGGTCATCTCTAAACTGCAGAGTCTCAATGATGATCTCTCTGACCCTTTTTATTTCCTCAGTTCCCAAGTGTGGAGCTTCTTCTTCGATCATGCCATCTAGCTCAGCAGCTATTTCCCCGTTGGAGGCCCCTGAGGTTTGGTTAACTTGGAGGCATAAGTCGCCTATGATAATTTGATTGACCAAAACTGTATCTGTCGTGACCCAAGTGTTTTCAGAGGGACGTGTCAGCTCAGTCATGACTTGGTCATGTGAGGGATAGGTTGCCTCTTTTATTCACTTGATCGTATATAATTTAGATGTAGTGGGGACAGACTTTGAGAACTTCCAGCTCACCTCTGGAGTATCAATTTCCAACTCCCTCTTCTTTTTGGACCAGAGCATGTGACCCAGGTACTCTTTAGTTGTGCTTAGGACGCACCCAACTCCCAACATGGTGGGGAACTTGACCCTTTGATGGGGAATTGATGGTACCATCCCTAGAGCGACCTGTCCATGTATACCCAATATAGCATGGTAATCACTTATAATGTCAATGACTATAAATGTTACCTTAGCTGTTGTTCTCAAAGGATGTAGCCCAATGTCGACCTCCAACTCTATCTGCCCCTTGGCATCAACCCTATGATTGGTGAAGCCTTCTAGTTGACCTGAGTAAGGTGACAACCTTACATCCGTCAATCCTATATCGAGGAGGTTTTATAGTAGAGAATATCCTTGCAGTCCCCCGCGTCGACCAAGATTCTACTTGACGTGCAATCATCAATGAGCCCTGGAATTACTAAAATTTGCTCCCTTACAGCCATGCTCGAAGCTAGCTCGTAAGGATAAAAACTGATCACCTCCTCTTGGACACAACTCATGGGGGGTACGTAGGGAGCTTTGTTTAACTAGAAGATCTTGTGCTTAAGCGAAGTGTTGCTCGTCTCCTCAGCTATCACCCCCAACGTCAATATAGGTTGCCTTGGCTCAGGCACACCTCTTGTAGGTTGATCTCCTCCTGCAGGACGATTTTTCTTCACGAACCTATCCAACCTTCCTTCATTCACCCATTTTTGGATGATCCTCTTCAAACTTATACATTCCTTTGTTGTGTGCCCGGTGTCCTTGTGATACTCACTGTACCTACCGTTGTCCCTTCTGAATTTATTTTGTGCATTCATTGGGGCAGAAGGACCTAGGTCGACTGTGTTCATGGTCTTAGTCCGATTAACTGGGAGTGGGGTGAAGCTTTCAGGGACTCTTTCCGTCGCCCTAGTTCTGTTTTTCCCCTTGTTATCGTTATGCTTCGTCTGTCCCCCCCTCTGTCGACTCACCAACTTCAGTATGTTTAGAGCCCTTGTCCTTCTTTCTCTCCTTCCGCTCCTCAGCTATGGCCACATCATAGGCCCTCTCAAATAGCTCTTTCCTCACAGTCGCTCTTCTAACCCGTAACTCATAATCCAGATCGGGAGAGGACACTCCATGATCTAAAGAAGTTGATGACTTCTCTATCCGTGAGGTCTTCCTCAATTTGGTCGACCAACTCTTTGAACTGGGTAAAGTAGCTCATAGTACTCTCCGTCTTGCCTGAATCATGTTGTTCAAATCAGTGATTGTTTTCTTACGAGCCCCCGCTGTTGAGAACCTTTTGAGGAACTTCTTCCTCATATAACTCTATGAGGTGATGCAGCCAGTGGTCAGACAACGGAACCAAGTCAGTGCTGCACCTGTGAAGGTGCTGGTTAATGCCTTGCATAACACGTCATCCTTAGAAGTTACCAAACACATAGTGGCCTCAAAATGCTGCATATGAATTAAGGCATTGGTCGTGCCTGAATATTTGTCTAACATGGGCAGCTTGCAACCGGAGGCCCCTTGTCGAGTATATCCTTGTCCAGGGGTTGAAGAGTGCAGTCATTTTGTTCGACTTTCCCATTGGTTACTTCCCGATCTGTCTCCATGTTATCTAATATCCGTTTCAAGTTAAAAAGCTCCCTAACATCTAGGTCGCTTCTTTGGTGGGAGACAGAGTTAGACTTTTTTTCTCTCCTCACGGTGGGGCTCTCTTCTTGAGAGAGTCCTCTATCTTTCATTCCTAAAGGGAGTTGTTTCCCTCCTCTCTCGACGGTGAAATGACCTCTCTCCCCTTTGTGGCGACCTACGCTGAGCTCTGTCAGCTTCGACTTGCCTTCTCAAAGCTGAGTCGACCTCTTGTTCCCTTTGCTAGTTGAGCCTATCCCTTAGGTCGTCAGTTGGGTCTATGGATATATGGGAGGGGGGAGGCCTTTCACTCCTTCTTTCTTCCCCAGACGGTCTAGAACCTTCGTTAGCCCGCCTATGAGATGTGAGAGACGGAGCTACCCTTTGTGATCTTCTATCATCCTTGTTAGGAGTTGATAAGTGACTATTTTATAGTCATTTATAGTGTTTTATTTGTATCATTTAGTTAGGTTTCATTACTATTTAGTTATGATTTTAGCTGCTTTTATTATATATATAGGATTTTATGCTTGTAGGTGTATTTTGTATACTTATACAGGTTTTAGGGCTATTTCTATGATTATAAGGAGCTTTTGAACCAAAGCTAAGGGAGGGCCAATTCAAAATGATCAACCAGGCCAAAAAGCCACTGGAGCGGTCGTGCGCTTAAAATGGAGCGGCCGTGCAAAACCTTCTGTCAAGCCAAAATGGCCAAAGTTCATTGGAGTGGCCGTGTCTTATATTCTGGAGTGGCCGTGTCTTATATTCTGGAGTGGCCGTGAAAAGCTGGAGTGGCCGTGTCTTATATTCTGGAGTGGCCGTGCACCCGCTGTTGATGTGAAAAGGCACCTTTTCATTTGAAGCTCTTTGAAGGGATCCAACCCTTCACTCAAATGCTTATATAAGAGACCTTTGTAAATAGTATTGAGCATCCGAAAATGATCAAAAACACATCCTTAGATGGATCAAATAACATCTAGATAGATATCAAAATACTCTAGCAACATTTATATACAATTCTTGAAGATGTATCAATTATTAGTGACAAGTTCGTGTGCATCCTTGAAGATTGTGAATGCAATAGAAGATTTCTTCCAGCCATTGTCTCTCTTTTATTATGAATAAGTATCTATTCCCTTATCTCTATTTCTTTAATTCTTTTATTATGATAATATCAAAGGCTTGTGAGTAATCATCCATTGCTTGGAGTTGGAAACTCAATAATTTATATTCATGCTTCTTTTACATGTCATTTCAATTCTCTTCTTATTGATCTTAATACCTACAAATAGGGAGACGTCCTTAGTTGTATAGCTTTAGTTGATCAAGTAAAAGATCTTGATTAGCGGAACCCTAAGAATTGAACTAGGTCATTAATCACAAGCGTAGTTTAAAGACCTAGGGATGATCCTTTAGTGGAGAATACGTGAGAATAATTTAGACTTATGGATTTTGATTTATACGGTGCCCTCGAGAGGTGAGTCGGCTTCCCGTTCGTGACAAACGGTATTACACTAAACCGGACCCTCAAAAGAAAGACCGGTGAGTCTTAAAATACATGTGCTAGGCCTTCACCCATAAGTAGTTAGCACAACTTAGCGTATCATCCATGAATCTTGGCACTTTTATCTTAAAACAATTTCTTCATATTATTCTTAATTGCCTGCAAATATAAAGACGTTCATATTTGTAGAACCTTAGTTAATCGAGAGAAGTACCTAGCGGAGAATCTCGATTAGCCGAACCATATGAGGTAACTAGGTTTCATTAATCACGAGAGTAGTTTAATGGCCTAGAGGTGTTCTTTGAATGGAAACTATGTTGACTTTCGAACTTAATGGATTCTTACTAATTATTGTCAGCTAGAGATAAGCCGGAATGCCCGTTTGTGATAGGGCGAGAATACCATAAACGGAAATCTCAAATAGTTAGAACATAATTAGTGAATGATATAACGCTACTGTCTTGACCGTGAGAAGTAGTGTAAGTCTAATGTATCATTCTTGTTATTTTGATGAAAGCCTTTAACTAAAGCATGATTACTTGATGAATATATGTTGTTCAAATCCCGATAATACTTTTATTATATGTTAGAGTAGTTTCTGTATTTTCCTAGTATTTTCTCTTACCAATTCATATCTTTTCCCCAATCATTTTATCTATATATTTATATAAAGACAAATATCATCCCAAAGTAAACTCTGTCCTCGTGGGATCGACCCGTACTTGCACCCGCTATACTTTAATAGCTCGTGCGCTTGCGGAAATTAAATAAACTGTTAGGTTTCGACCGAACAGGAGACTCAGGCATCTCGAGTAACTTATCTTGTACCTCGAGCAAGCTCTGCAGTATTCTAGCTCGCTCTAACAAAATATCCTTACTACTAAGGTGAGTAGTTGAGAGACCTGCCATGTCGCCTGCAACTGTTCGACCTGTTTGGACTCTCTTAGGTTGTTGGCTTACCCCTTGGTTGGGCATGGGCCTCTTCTTCCTTCTACCATCTTGCAAGCCCGCACCATTGGCTATACTATTGGAGCGGGTGGCCCTTCTAGTGGGATGCCCCGATGGAGGAGGGGGTAAGTTTGCAGTGCGATTTCCAGCACATGCATCTGTGTTCCTACCCGCATTTTCGAGCCTTGGCTCACTGGAGAAAGTGGCGGTATGCCCGTCAGACATCATGTTTGCTATTGCGTGAGGTTCGAGGTCTTACCGTTTATCGTTTTCCGACAATGGAACCAAACTGATGATGCAGGAAATGATCCACATCAGCCTTAGTCCAGCAATAGGTTGATTCCCAACAGATATGACCTGAAACCACGAACAAACGACTAGCCGGGTTGGTCTCCGGCTATGACCCTCCGGCATGATGATGAGATAACGTGTTATAAGTTTGTAAGAAACTGTATGGAAACGACGTAATCTCAAATAGTTAAGATGACATTACATTTTAACGTTGTATGGTTATATAGTTGTGTTAGGGGATCATTGTGAATCCCTAGAATCAAGGAGATGTTATGGGCATAACTGTCTCCGTCAATTTAGGAGGTGGTTACGAATAATAACTTAGATGGACGTACGTGTTAGTAGGTCGAGGTCGCTTGAGTATTAGAAATCGACCTGATTTTGTACCTTGACTTGATAGAAATTTGTACAAGTTGATGATCGTATGTCGGACGAAGATAGCTCGGACCAATGATGGTCGGATAATGCGCTAGATCGACTGATCTTTGCCGTTGGGCCGCGGGCGTTGTCGTAACTAAGCTGGCACATTCCATGGTGATGTTTATGTAATGTCTGAAATGTTGGGCTTCATTCGTTGGACCTGACCCGTCACTTTTATTTCTTTCAAGATTATTTTTATTTACTTTGGGGATTGATTAGTTCGGTTGAGGGTCATATTTATGTATTTTTCAAAACCTAAGTTCAGAGTCATATTTATGTATTTTTCCCTTTCCTCTACAACCTTTTTCTTTTCTCCAGCCCATCTAATCTCCAGCACTTCACTGACAGGTTCTGATCTTGTATCATTGGCAGTATTAACGGTCTCCTGATTAAAACGTTCTTGTAACATAACAAAAAATGTGTGTATCCAACCTTGGGGAATATGCATGATTCTAACACTCTATAAGGAAGGTCTCTACTTTTTCTGTTTTTGATAGCTTCTGAAAGATAAATAAGAATGCCCCAAGCCCACATGTAATCCAACCACCAATGGAACTCAATAGAACATACTCCCTTCGTCCCATTAATAAGTTCACTATTTTGGAATTGACACGCAAATTAAGGAAAATAGAAGATAGGAAAAAGTGTTATAAATATAAAAGTAAAATAGGAGAGAGAATGAGTGGAGAAAATAGTAAATTTAAAAAGTGTTGTGAGTGTAAAAGTAAAGTAGGAGAGAGAATTAGTGGGTGGAATAGTAAAGATTCTTTGCCATTTTAGAAAAGGTGAAGCTTTTAACGGGACATCCATTTTGACAAAAAGTGAAGTTATTAATGGGACGGAGGGAGTATATAGGTACTTGAAATTCCAAAACCTCTCCGCTGTCTAATTCCTGCTACTATTGATGTGTATATTTTCCCACTAAGTAGAGATACCTTGATGTGAGTGCAGATACAATTTTCTGATCATCCTTGAACCTTCTATTGACTACTTCCTCCGTTCCAGCTCAGTGTATACTTATTTTTCTTTTGGTTCGTCTCAGTCCAGTATGAACTATCATAAATGATATGTCCTTTAATATTTTATATTCTCCCTACCCCACCCACTCATTAACTCCACTCATTCTCCACCACACAATTTATTCAACCAACCTACTATTTACTCCACTCATTTCCTCTCTTCATTTTCTATCACACATTTTCATTATCTTAATAATATTTCTTAATCGGCATGCCTTGGTCAATGATGCACACTTGGATGGGACGGAGGGAATATTATTTAGAACACAAGAGTGACATATATCGACCCTTATGCTTGTAGTAACATAATTCCTACAAAGCTTAACCAAGAATAAAGTGGGGTGGGGCTTGACAAAGTGCTCATCTTTCTATAAATATTTGTTTATCTTTCTTTAAATATTTGCCAAAAATTCATGCCCCTAAACTCATGAAAAATACATAAAATTTCGTTAAAATTCATGCATTGCAGTGGGGTAAATACATAAATATGTCCCTAAACTTAGATTTTGTATGCAGATATGTCAATAACGTCGATAATTGGCATCCTTGCCCCTAAACTCATGAAAAATGAGAGTATATTTGTCATTCGTTAACATTTCGTCCAAAAATTAAAGATTTTGGGACCGAATTAAATCAAAACGACGTTGAAGGGGTAAATTGTGAATTAAGGGGTTGAACTTATTCAAAAATAGGTCCCTCACTTATTAATATTTTCTCATGTTAGCCACTAGCCATTTCTTCTCCTTGGCAAAATATATTTTTATTATTAAATTAATATTTTTAATTATTATTTAGCATAATCATGATAATATTTAATAAAAAAATCAGCAGGAATTTTTTTAGAATAATTATTTAAAAAAAAGAATTAACAAAATAAATTTTTATTTTGTAAAAAAATTAAAGTTTATCTCAGAATAATTATTTTATTATTTTGTAAAAAATTTAAAGTTTATCTCAGAATAATTATTTTATAAAAACCTTTTGTTAATGTTAAGATCATGTGTTGCCATGAATGTTGTCCCAAGTGTTGCAAACCACTGTTGCCATTGGTGTTGCCACAAGTGTTGCCATTTGGAATTGGCAACACTGAAATAGTTACTGTATTTTTCACAAATAAAAATGTGAAAATTAATGTTTAAATAACGTAGTTAGTCTGCTTAAAATGAGCTTGAAAAGATCAATAGAAACTGTCCAGACGTGATTCACGAAGAAGAGGAGAAAATTAACAAATAAACATGTGTTTATTTGTTTAATTAATGACCAAGCAAAAAGAGATTTTATTCAGCTATTCAGGGGGAGAACAAGTCAGAGTACAAGGCATCCATAGCTGAGAGGTACAAGCAAGAGAAGCAAGAGAAGACTAAGTCTCCTACATTTGAGGCGAGAAGGCTAAAATGGAGGAAACAAACTCCAAGGTTGTTGCTGATCATTTTGAGTAGGCTCCAAGTATTTGTGGCCTATAAATAGTGCAGTGGATCTTCATTGAAGATCATCTAATTCAGAAAACGCAAATCTGCACAAGAAATAGAATTCTGCTCTCAAGTGTTGCCATTCAGTGTTGGCAACACTCAGTCCGACACTCGAGAATTTCATATAGATTTTTATATTTTTGTGAGGTTTTGAGTGTTTATTTTCAGAGAGAGTTCTTTTATATGTTGTTCCTTATGTTAATGATTGTTTATCATTAAGGAACTTCTTCAACCTTATATTGAATACATATTATTAATAGAAAGGTCTTGCCCTCCTGGCACCCATCAAGTTATATATTTATATAACTTGATAAAAATTATATTCTTGTGTATTGTTTTAATTCTTTCGCTGCAAATTAGATTTATTTCTATTTATTTGTGTTTTTCTAGAATTGGTGTGTGTTGTTGTTAGTGTTGCCAACACTAAGGACAACACTTGTGAGTTTCGTCTCACCTTGTGAGTTTCACCTCACTTGTTCTAAGCCATAGACAATTTCAATTGGTATCAGAGCCTAGCACTTGATATACTAAGTGTTTAGATCTTTTTGTCATGGCTTATGATCCTGCCAACCCTAATCAAAAGAGATTATCGGTTTTAGACGGATCAAATTATGTTTATTGGAAGATTCGCCTACGCTCACATATCAAATCAATTGATCTTCGAGCTTGGCGATCTATTTTAAATGGTTATTCTGTTCCAATGCTTCCTCCGGATGACGATGGTGACGTTCAAGTCAAACCTGAATTCGAGTGGACAATTGAAGAGAATAATCTTGCTAGTTTCAATGAAAAGGCACTGAATGGCATCTATGAATGGGTTGACTTGCATATGTTCAAGCTCATTCAAAATAGTCACACTGCAAAAGATGCTTGAGATACTTTACAAAGATTTTGTGAAGGAGATGGTAGTGTCCGAGAAACAAAGCTTAGAGGTCTCACTAGTAAATTTGAAAGATTAAGAATGGGTGAAAACGAAGACATCTCGTCTTATTTTGAAAAGTTGATTGATATTTCAAATGCTTGTCAATTATTAGGGGAACCTTTTACAAATAAACAACTTGTTTCAAAAGCTATTCGTACTCTTCCCGAACATTTTAATATTAAAGTTTCAGCTATTGAAGAGGCCCATAATCTTTCAACTATGGACATTAACTCCTTAATGAGCATTTTGAAAATTTTTGAGATGAATCTCAATGAACAAATCGAGGCTTCTAAAGGCAAAAATATTGCCTTAAAAGTCAAATCTTCGGACACATGTGTGCATGATGAAGATGAAGCCTTCGAGGAGTTAGATGAAAATACTAGTGTAGCTTTACTTGCAAAGAGATATAATTCTATGCTTAGAAAATTTAACAGTCTGCAGGTAAAAGCTAAGGACCAATGGGCCAAAACCTCTAGTTTTGTGCCAAGGAGAGGTCCTCCTCCAAATCAAAAGGATACCCCACCTAGGCGTGCATCCTCGGAAAAGATCCGGTCCGATCCTAAATACATTGAATCCATTCAATGTCATGCTTGTTCCGGTTGGGGTCACTATGCCAATGAATGTGCTAACACCTTGAGAAAGGCGGGCAAAAATTTGTGGGTATCTCTTAGTGATGGAGAGGAGGAAGGAACGGAGAAAGATGAAAAGACGGAGCAAGTGGTCATGATGGCCATGGTAGAGGAGCTACCTTCGACAGAGAGTGTTACCTCAAGTGTTGTTCCAAATTTAACAACACTTGACACAACACTTGTGACTTCTTCAGAAAGTGTTACCCCAAGTGTCGTCCAGAAAATGGCAACACTTGACACAACACTCAGCAGGTATGATTCTTTAAATGATATTTGCTTGTGTGATTCAGTTGGTTTAAACTCAGAGGAGACTATAGAGGATGATCTTTGTAAAGATGAGCTCATTCATGAATTAAAAAACCTCTATAAGTCTCTCCTCGTGGAATGGAAAAAGGAGAACAAGATGGTGGTTTTCTTGAAAAAGGAAAATCATGATCTTAAAAACTCCTTGACTCGGCTGGAGGTTCAACTCAGTAGGAGAGACTTGGAACTTGATAAAATCAAGGCCAAACTCAACCTAGCCAAATCCACCTTCAAAAAACTCAACACGAGTTGATCCAAATTGGATGAAATACTCAATATGAGTAAGCCTCTGAAAGCTGGTCTTGGGTTCCAAGAATCACTAGAAAGTATTACCTCTTCCTTGTTTGATGTTGAAACTAAAAATTGTTTTGTAAAAGAGCGTGTCAAGGAAAAGGGTAGTACTCCTAGTGATACTTCTGATCAATCCAATGAATGTGGATACTGTCACAAAGCTGGACATATAAAATCAGATTGTTTTTTTTTTCAAAAGAAAATGTCCAATCTTCAAGTGTTGCCTCAAGTGTCACCAATTTCTCAGGGCAACACTCACGGCAACCTTTGGTGAACAAATCCAGATTTTCAAAAAGGGGTTTGGTTACCCAAAGAAAAACTGAAATGCTATGTTGTTTACACAGCTTTAAGGACTAACATTGCAGGAACTTGGTACTTTGATAGTGGTTGTTCACGTCATATGACGGGTACAAAATCATTCCTAACGGAGTACCAACCTATTCAAGGAGGCTCAGTGACTTATGGTGGTGGAGGCAAGAGTGAAATAGTTGGAAAAGGAACACTGGATATTGTTGGTTTTCCTCCTTTAAAAAATGTCTTGCACGTAGATGGTTTACTTGCTAATTTAATTAGCATTAGCCAATTATGTGATGACAATTTGGAGGTAAAATTCAATAAAAATACATGTGAAGTGTTTGATAATACTAACTTTTGTGTCATGACTGGAATAAGATCAAGTGATAATTGCTACCTGGTTGGTAATAAATCAGTGTGCAATTTGACAAAACTTGATGATATAAGGTTATGGCATCAAAAGTTAGGTCATTCTCATTATAGGAATCTTGAGAAGATTATCAAACACAATGCCGTCAAAGGTGTTCCTAAACTAAACCTCAAAGACACCGTGATGTGTGGTGATTGTCAAAAGGGTAAGCAAACTCGTGTTGCTCACAGTGTTGGACAACACAATGAGCAACACTCAGGAACAACACATTGTTTTCAGCTTCTACATATGGACTTGATGGGTCCTATTGAGGTAGAAAGCTTGGGAGGTAAGAAGTATGTTTATGTGATAGTTGATGATTTTTCTAGGTATACATGGGTCTATTTTTTAAGAGAAAAATCTGAAACTTTTGATAAATTTACTCACTTAGTCTCTAAAATCAAAAACATGTTTTGTTCTCCTATTTTTCGAATAAGGTCAGATCATGGTAGAGAGTTTGAAAATCTCTCCTTCTCTACATTTTGTAGTAAAAAGGGGATACACCATGAATTTTCAGCACCTAAAACACCACAACAAAATGGTATTGCTGAAAGGAAAAATAGGACTTTAATGGAGATGGCTCGTGTTATGCTAATTGCTAGAAATATTTCTAAAGGTTTTTGGGCCGAAGCATTAAACACAGCTTGTCACACTACGAATAGAGTTTTCTTAAGACCCGGTACTACTATGACACCCTATGAGATTTTAAATGGAAAGAAACCTACGGTTCACTATTTTCATGTGTTTGGGTGTTTGTGCTACATTTTAAACGATCGGGAATACTTAGGAAAACTAGATTCCAAGAGTGACAAAGCCATCTTTCTTGGCTACTCTCAAAACAGTCATGCTTATCGTGTCTATAATTTGAGGTTAAAAGTGATTCAAGAATCGGTAAATATTGAATTTAATGATTACTTGAGTGCTACAGGAGAACCAGCTGATGATATACCTCTGACCTTGCTGGAAGAAGTCGAACAGAGGGCTGGAACAACGATTCGGCCGGTGCGGCCACAGATTCAAGTGTTGCCCCTGAATGGCAACACCTGAGGCAACACATGAGGGAGAACAGTGGTGGAAATTACTGAGAGCAGTGACTCGAAGAAGAAGATGGATTGGTGTACCATCAAGGCGGGGAGAGATCCCCGGCACGTATTAGAAATTATCATCCCATTACTCAAGTAATTGGTGATGTTAATGAAGGGGTTCGAACAAGAAATAAGGAGCCAGTTGACTATAGAGATATGGTTAGGTATGTGTGTATGTCCTCCACATACTCTAAGGTAAAACACTCCTGTTTCGTTTCCTCTCTTGAACCAAAAAATGTGATTGAGGCTTTAAATGATAATTTATGGATTCAAGCTATGCAAGAAGAGCTTGAACAATTTACCTGTAACGAGGTTTGGTGTTTAGTTCCACGTCTTTTAAATACAAACATTATTGGAACTAAATGGATTTACAAAAACAAATCTGATGAATTGGGTAATATTGTTCGTAATAAAGCTCGTCTTGTGGCTCAAGGCTATACACAAGTGGAAGGAATCGACTTTGACGAGACCTTTGCACCTGTAGCTAGAATTGAGTCAATAAGACTGCTTCTTGATATAGCCTGTTACCTCAAAATCACATTACACCAAATGGATGAAAAAGCGGCTTTCTTGAATGGGTACTTAGATAAAGAGATCTATGTTGAGCAACCTAAAGTGTTTGAAGACCCATTCCACCCAGACCATGTATACGAGACTTGATAAGGCCTTATATGGCTTGAAACAAGCTCCTCGTGCATGGTATGGGCGTCTAACAAGTTTCCTTCTTGAATATGAATTTGTTAGAGGAGAAGCCGATAGGACATTATTTGTTCTTAGGAAAAATAAAGAACTTGTCATTGCTCAGATCTATGTTGATGACATAGTTTATAGTTTCACATCTAAAACATGTTTACAAAATTTTGTGGAAGCTATGACATCAACGTTCGAGATGAGTATGATAGGAGAACTTAATTATTTCCTAGGATTGCGGGTGAAACGATCGAGATGATGGAATCTTTATCTCTCGAGCAAGTATGCTAAGAGTGCGGTGAAAAGATTTGGATTGGAGAGTGCAAAGAGCTCAAAAATACCTATGGGATCATCTCTTAAGGTAACCAAAGATCGGGCGGGGAGGATGTTGACCCAACTCTGTATAGATCCATGATAGATAGTCTTCTTTATCTTACTGCCAGTCGTCCCGATATTATGTTCAGCGTAGGTGTATGTACTAGATATCAGTCTGCTCCTAAAATTTCTCACCTAAATGCTGTCAAGAAAATCATTAAGTATGTGTCTGGGACAAGTGAATTGGGAATCTGGTTCACCAAAGACACTAATACCAACTTGGTTAGTTTTAGTGACTCTGATTGGGTAGGGGATATAGATGATAGGAAGATCACTAGTGGGGGTTATTTTTTCTTGGGTAATAATCTTGTGTCATGGTACAGTCGCAAGCAAAATTGTGTCTCTCTCTCTCGATTGCTGAATCTGAGTATGTAGCAGCCGGGAGTTGTTGTTCACAATTAATATGGTTGAAACATATGCTTGACGACTATGGTCTTGATAGTAATATCCTGACCATGTATTGTGACAATTTTAGTGCTATAAATATTTCCAAAAACCCTGTACAACACTCACGCACTAAACACATTGATATCCGCCATCACTTTTTGAGAGATTTAATAGAAAAGGACTTGATCCAAATAGAGCATATTGATACTAAACATCAACTTGCTGATATTTTGACCAAAGCCTTGGACCATGAGAGATTTTCAAGTTTGAAAAAATCTCTTGATTTATGCTTTCTATAAATCTGCTGTTTCAAGTGTTGCCGTCAGTGTTGCCAACACTGACAGCAACACTCTGTATTTGTTGTATATTATTATTTAAAAAAAAAATTTTAATTAGTTAGTTTAATTCCAAATGGGGAGCATTCTTGACCTTTTTGTTCTAGTATGTGTATATACTTAAGGTTAACATTTTTTATAAAATACCCCTTTGTGCTTAAAGTGACAAAGTCATTTATATTATGTTGATATTTGAAAGAGGCAAAGCTTGTTAAAATATTCCCAAAGGGAGTATAATGTAGTTGTTTTATACTAAGTATTAGGGACATGGAGCTCGCTACTACAGTGTACCCTACTTGAAAGGTATAAAACTTACTACATATAGCTTTATACGTTTATAAAAAACTCGGGGCACGGAGCTCGCTACTATGATGCTTCCTTGTAAATAAAGAATGTGTAAAGCTTGCTTAAAAAATTTCCTAAGGAATGATAAGTTACATATGTTGAAAAAAAAAATCAAGGGGATTTTTTTTTAAAAATGTTGCCTAGTGTGTCACGCAACATTGCTAGTAACACATTAGTAGATGCTACATTATTTTTTTCTTGTTTTTGTTTTTGTTAATTAAATTTTAAATTTCCAAAAGTCTATTTCCTTAGATTTAGAGTTTGTGAAATTTAAAAGGTTTCTAGCAAAAATATTTATTTTTGTCTAACTAATTATAATTTAGAAATATCTATTTTTTAAAAAATTTCATCTCTTTGAATTTTGAAAAACACAATTTTATGGATATTACTAAATTATGTTTAGTTATTATATTATAAAAATTGAAAAAAAATAAATAAAAAAAAATGTTTTTTTAAAAATGGCGGATACAGCGTGTGTTTGTTGGGTTTGTTGAGATAAAAGTTGTTTAATTTGATTTGATCTTATCAAATCAAATTAAATCCTTTTACTATTTACTCATTAAACCCTTTTCCTCACTAAACCCTCTCTCTCTCTCTCTCTCTTGATTCTCTCTCTAGGCGGTACCAAAACCCTTCCCTGTTCCCTTCTTCTTCGTCTTCCTTGATCCTCCATGGTTAGCTCCAAGAATTCTTCCCAAATTTCTTCCCCCATGGAGATTTCGCCTCTTGCCCCTTCGAGTATCTCCTCCAATGTCGCCGTCCCCATGGAGATATCTCCTGCGACACTTTCGGTCACACCCTCAACCTCACCATCTTTGGACATTATTGTGTACAATCCTCCTCAAATTCCATTCCTATAAGCCTTCCTGAAACTATCTCCTCCGTAGAACTCACCTTCGCCCCTCAAAAGAAAACCAAAAAGAGAAAGGCGGTTGATGCCTCTTCATCATTTCGGGGTGGTGTGCGTCGTCAATCTGAAAGGATCAAGACGTTGTTCAGGTCAAAGATACCTTCCAACACGGCTGATGATCCTGTCAATGTGGAGGATAGTTCAAGTTCGTCGCTCAACATTTCGTCCGAGGAAAATTTGGACCCAATCTTTAAAGAGACCAAGGAGCCCTCATCATCTTCTGATGAGGATGAGGAAGCATGGATGGATGATGAAGAAACTCTAGCTGAAGCTCAGTCCTAGATTGTAAAGAAACAGAAAATTTCTGCCAGTGTCGCCCCAAGTGTTGCCAATCCAATGGCAACACCTGAAGCAACACCTGCTGCCAAGTCCAAAGCCCAGTCAAGTTCACCCTCATATTCTCCCATTTCCTGGCCTCAGGTAAACACCCCTACTCCCTCTCAAGATTTCGAGTCAGTTATGAGTCATTTGGGTATTATGAACGTCCATTTCTTTTCGAGGAATTTTATAGTGAATCCAACTTAGATAAGTGGGTTCAAAATTCTGAGAAAAAGATTCTGAATGAAAGAAATATGTTTGTGACTCAATTCAAGGAGTTAGGAGTGTATCAATTTTTGGAGGACATAAATTTTTTACCCACGGTTGTGAAAGTATCCGTGTATGTTGAAAGTGTGGTTAGAAACTTTTATACTCATCTTAGGGAGGATATTGATGATAGGAATAACCTGTTGGAACAATTACGATCCATTAAATATGAACCGACTCATTACTAGATTAAGAAGAGAAGAAGAAGAAGAAGACGGAAGCGTGTAAATACCTTGTGATTCCATGTTTGTTCTTAGTCTTGTTCTTGTTCTTGAATAAAGAGGATGAAGTAAGAAGATAGACTTTAAATTATGGAGGAGTAGATCTTCTAAATGATGAGTGCCCTTTACTCTCTTTGATCTTCAAGTACTTAGGAAGAGTTTTGACTGAATGAGAATGTAAATGACTAGTGATTCATAGGCTTGATGGATAGGCCTTTATATAGAAATCCAAGGGGCACTTCATTTAGGGACTACACCTATTGATATATAAGATATTACCATTATGCTCATCATTTAATGGTATACTTATAATATGGAATTCTACATATTATATTGAGTTCTATACTTTATACCATATGTTATAATATTGATCATTATATTATTAAGTATTTATATGTTATGTTAATCCATGTTCTTACAATCTCCCACTTGGATTATTATAACATATACCTTCACTTAATAAATTTCTTCAATCATATTTATAACACAAATGACAACCCTTATGTGCACTTTGTTGTCATTCGAAAACAATCCCGTCCATTAGTCATATAAGTATAAGGACTAAAGGGGCATTCGTTGTAATTGATTCGCAACTAAACCCACATTAATCACATATATATATCCAAATAAATGACATAGATAAAGTATAGATATGTAGCATGGAAAATTAATGAATATATATGAAGAATGCATATATATATTCTCCAACTAGTCCTACTTTAACCAAATGAGATCAATTTAAATGAAAACAACACAAGGAAATAGAAACATTTAAAACTCCCACTGATTTAGGCATTATCAAAAGTCATTACACCCATATGAGCAACATGCTCGTGAAATACTAAAGGAGATAACGCCTTAGTAAATGGATCCGCTAACATGGAGTTTGTACCAATAAGTTCTATTTCTATTTGTTCATTTTGTACTCTTTCTCTCACAACAAGAAACTTAATGTCTATATGCTTAGATTTAGATGAACTCTTGTTGTTGTTGGAGTACAATACCGCGGCCCGATTGTCACAATATAACTTAAGCGGTCTTTCAACACCTTTGACAATTCGCAGCCCTTCTATGAATTTTCGCAGCCATATAGCTTGATTGGATGCCTCATAGCAAGCAACAAATTCGGCTTCCATGGTGGAAGTAGTAACTAATGTTTGCTTGGCACTTCTCCAAGATATCGCTCCACTGGCCAAAGTGAAGACATAACCCGATGTCGATTTGCGACTATCTTGGCATCCAGCAAAGTCGGAATCGGAAAAAACCAATGATCTCAAGATGATCCGACTTTGTATATGTAAGCATGTAGTTCTTCGTGTTTTGTAAGTATCTCATCACTCTTTTGGCTGCGACCCAATGTTCTCTTCCCGGATTGCTTTGATATCGCCCAAGCATGCCAACAATAAAAGCAAGATCTGGGCGAGTACAGACTTGAGCATACATTAGGCCTCCTACTGCCGATGCGTAAGGGATATTTTCCATATACTTGGATTCAAGATTATTTTTAGGACATTGATTTAGACTGAACTTATCTCCCTTAGAGACCGGGGTGTCATGTGGTTTACAATTTTCCATGCTAAACCTTTGTAATACCTTCTCTATATAGCTCTTTTGTGATAATCCTAACATACCTCGTGAGCGATCACGATGTATTTGGATTCCTAATACAAAAGAAGCTTCTCCAAGATCTTTCATCTCAAATTTGTTTGAGAGAAATTTCTTGGTTTCCTTAAGAAGGTCCTTATCATTACTAGCAAGTAAAATATCATCCACATATAAGACCAAAAATATAAATCTACTCCCATTTGAACTTATGGTACACACAATCTTCACCAAGATTCATTTCAAAGCCAAATGAAAGAATAACTTGGTTAAATTTTAAGTACCATTGACGAGATGCTTGCTTGAGCCCATAAATGGATTTCTTAAGTTTACAAACTAGTTGACTAGTTTGATCCGAATCAGTCACCATTTCTGGTTTCTTCATATAGATAGTTTCCTCAATGTCACCATTGAGAAAAGTCATCTTTACATCCATTTGATGAAGCTCAAGGTCAAAATGTGCCACTAAAGCCATAATGATCCTAAAAGCATTTTTAGAGGATACCGGTGAAAATGTTTCTTTGTAATCAATGCCTTCCTTTTGAGTAAACCCTTTAGCGACAAGACGAGCCTTATGTCTTTCCACATTACCTTGTGAATCCCTTTTGGTCTTAAAGATCCATTTACATTCGATGGGTTTCACATTCTTAGGTAATGGGACAAGATCCCAAACGTTATTGTCATTCATGGATTTCAACTCTTCATTTATGGCATCAATCCACTTATGAGAATTTGGACCACTAATGGCTTCATGGAAGGTGATTGGCTCATCTCCCACTAAACCTAACGGTTCCTCATTCTCGGCAAGATATACATCATAATAATCCGGTATAGCACTCCTTCTTGCTCTATTAGATCTTCTTAATGGCACCGGTTCTTCTTGATTTTGAGGGTGTTGAATTTCCTCATCAACATTTTCATGTTGTTCATTAATAGGAGAATAAACGTCATTTTGAATATTATGTTCTTGTCGAATTTCAGGCACAACTGCTTGATTTTCGATAGGAACTATAGGAAGAGGTATAGAAACGAATTCCTCTTCCATTTCTTCAAATTCAAAATTACTATTCAAATTTTCCCCTCTAAATTCAACATCTTCAAAGAACCTAGCATTTCCCGTCTCGAAAAAGGTTCTAGTTTTTTGGGTCATAGAATTTATATCCCCTAGATCTTTGAGAATACCCTACAAAATAACTACTAACTGTCTTAGCGTCCAACTTTCCTTCGTTAGGTTTATAAGGCCTAGCTTGGTAGACAACCCCAAACATGAAGATGATTTAGGGACGGTTTCTTTCCGGTCCATAATTCATAAGGGGTTTTGTTAGTAGCTTTTGAAGGAGCTCTATTAAGTAGGTAGGTTGCGGTTTTCAAAGCATCGCCCCATAATGAGTGAGGTAAAGAAGTACAAGAAACCATACTTCTTACCATATCCTTAAGGGTTCTATTACGTCTCTCGGCTACACCATTCATGCTAGGTGTCCCCGGCATGGTGTAGTGAGGGACAATCCCACACTCTTCCAAATAGCGAGCAAAAGGACCCGGACGTTGTTCTCCCGAACCGTCATTCCGACCGTAGTATTCACCACCACGATCGGATCTAACGTTCTTAATAGTCTTTTCAAGTTGATTTTCAACTTCGGCTTTAAAAGACTTGAAAACGTCCAATGATTGAGACTTTTCATGAAGTAAATAAATGTATCCATAACGAGAGAAGTCATCTATGAACGTAATGAAATATGTTTGTCCGTTCCATGAAGGGGTAGGGAACGGTCCACATATGTCCGTATGAATTAGTTCTAAGACTTTTGTAGCTCTCAAGGATTCATTTTTGTTTGTACTATTTGTAAATTTTCCCTTAAGGCATTCAATACAAAAGTTATTTTCCGGAGTATCAAGCTTATGTAATATTCCCTCGGACACAAGCTTGTCAATTCTCCTTTTGGAGATATGACCCAAACGCCTATGCCACAAGGTATAAGAGTTTTTACTTGAAAACTTTCGTTTTATGCCTCGAGAGTTAGTTTCATTTTTATGGGACTCATTTAATGAATTGACTGTGTCAAGTAAATATAGATTATCAATATAAGACAAAGAACTAGTACCAAAAAGCTTTGAATCAAAATATAAATTGCATTTATTATTACCAAAGATGCAAGAATAACCTTCTCGATCTAATGTAGTGACGGAAATTAAATTCCGTCTAAATGATGGAATAATAAATACATTGTTCAAAACTAAATAATATCCGGTACTTAATGATAATCTATAGGTCCCTACATGCCTTCCACCTCTACCGGCTTTCCAGCTCCCATGTAGATGAATCTTTCACCTTCATTGGGCGTTCGGTAGTTCAGGCAACCCTGCATACATGAACTTATGTGAGTAGTTGCACCGAGTCTAACCACCATGTATACGAAGGAATTGAAACTAAATTAGCTTCAGACAAACAAAGCTAAATGACATACCTTTCTTAATTCGCCATTGGCGATACTTAGGCGATCGGGCTTCATGTGAGTGGGGTCCTTGCAAAAGAAGCACTTTTTCACCTTTTGATCATTTGATGATCCCTTAGGCTTCTTTGATGCAACCGCAATCTCCTTACCTTTTCTCTTAATCCCTCGAGAAGAGGTAGATGCATAATGTGCACTTTCGGGTTTGGTGTGTTTCAACCTATCTTCTTCCTCCGTGACATGTGAAATTAATTCATTAATATTCCACTTGTCCTTTTGACAATTATAGGTCGTTTCAAAATGACCAAATTGTGAAGGAAGAGAAATTAAAGCCAAATGCACAAGCAAGTCTTCCGATAAGTCCAACTTGAGTGCTTTTAATTTCGATGATAGATGAAACATTTCCATTATATATTCCCTTAGGTTTCCAGCTGCCCTTGTACCTCATGGAAACAAGCTTTCTTAAGGTAGCACTTATTTCCGATTTATCGCTTTTTGCAAAGCGTTGTTCTAGGGCATCTAGGAAACCTTTTGCACCAACATCCTCGGAGACATTGTTCAGAAATGTCTCCGGGACTGCATTCTTAATTATGCTTAGGCTGACGCGATTAGAACGCTTCCACCTCTCCGAACTTAAGCGGTCTTCCGCGGTGCTTTTATCAGTTAGAGGGCAGGAGCTTGTTCTCTTAATGCGAGGTCAAGGTCCAAACAGCCTAAGACCATAATAATTTTGTTTTTCCAAGTTTTAAAGTTTGTCCCGAGCTTAGCAAAGGAATTGAGTTTAAGGCGGTAGTAACGTAAGAAGCACTGATCAAATCTGAATGAAGAGAACAAAAGAATGAAACAAAACATGTATAAGAATCTACACAATGATTAATTATATCAAAAATGAATTCCATCAAAATAAAGATAATCAATATGACATCAAGACTAATCTTTGGATTTCGAATTGACTCACAATTTGATTTATCTTAGGGTAAACAAATTGCTTAAACAACACATTTCATGTACTTGCCTTCCTTTGGGCCGGATCAAGTACAAGAAGTGTCCTAAAGTTTAAGGTACTTGTTCCCCGGTAATAAAGAATAAACTACTCATTTTAAACACCCGCCTTCCTTTGGGATGGTTCAAGGTTTTTAAAATGACCTAAAGTTTAATTCAATTATTACTTATGAATGTAAATATTTAGTCAATAATAAGGTCTCCTTTGGGAAACAAGCATATTATCACATATTAATATTTACATTCATCTTTTAACAATTTTGGATTTAATTAACAAGGTCTCCTTTGGGAAACAAGCATGTCAATTATATTCAAAATGTTAAGGATATAATTAATCAAAATTAAGGCCTTAAGGTAAATTTGAAACTTTAAAGGGTAAAAACAACGAAAATTTATTAATAAAAGACAATATCCTTATGTTCTACCCGTCCATTCTTAAAGTTTAACAACTCTAAGAACCGCCAATCAGCGTGACTGGTGTCCAGATATCATATTTTATCAATAAATTATCAAAATTCTGAAAAAATTTGAGACTGAAGTCTCTCTGGACGACTCGTCCCTTAGGGCACGACTCGTCCCTAAGGGGACGACTCGTCCATGAAGGAGGGACGAATGAATCAGAAGCAACCCTATTCTGGAATTTCAAAGGGGACGACTCGTCCCTTAGGGCACGACTCGTCCCTAAGGGGACGACTCGTCCCTATAAGGGGGACGCCTGAATCAGAAAGGTCCCATTCCAGAAAATTGATGGGCACGACTCGTCCCCTACGGGACGACTCGTCCCCAATGCCCAGTACGAACGATCCACTATTTTCAAACCCTTTTATGAACAGTTTTCCAACCAAATTTCCCTTTTAATGCATTATAATTATTGGCTATGTAAATGGGACAAGTTTGCACTTTAATTAACATGATTCAAACAAGTAGACCTAGATTTACACACTCCAAACACATGATGTTGGCTATGTAAATGGGGTAATCTTGTATGAACCATTGTGTCTCTTAAAACTTGATCTTACCATTATTTCCATGGTGACTCAATTTTCAATCAAAGTAAGTAGATCCGCATACTCACAACACATTTAAAAAATGCGTGGCTATGCAAATGAACAAACTCACAACGCATCCAAGGATGGTGGCTATGTTCAAAAATGGGATAATCTTACATTAAGGATTGAAAGCCTTTTGAGTAAAACCAAAATTCAGAAATAGAATGAGGTTATGAACATAATACTCTTAGACAAAATGAGTATTATGTACAAGAACAAAAAACAAGTGTAATTTTACATGGATTACAAACCTTGAACAAATTAAAGCACAAGACTTTATAAGAAATTCAAACTCAATCTAGTTTATGAGCAGGCTCTGATACCAATTGTTGGAACAATTACGATCCATTAAATATGAACCGACTCATTACTAGATTAAGAAGAGAAGAAGAAGAAGACGGAAGCGTGTAAATACCTTGTGATTCCATGTTTGTTCTTAGTCTTGTTCTTGTTCTTGAATAAAGAGGATGAAGTAAGAAGATAGACTTTAAATTATGGAGGAGTAGATCTTCTAAATGATGAGTGCCCTTTACTCTCTTTGATCTTCAAGTACTTAGGAAGAGTTTTGACTGAATGAGAATGTAAATGACTAGTGATTCATAGGCTTGATGGATAGGCCTTTATATAGGAATCCAAGGGGCACTTCATTTAGGGACTACACCTATTGATATATAAGATATTACCATTATGCCCATCATTTAATGGTATACTTATAATATGGAATTCTACATATTATATTGAGTTCTATACTTTATACCATATGTTATAATATTGATCATTATATTATTAAGTATTTATATGTTATGTTAATCCATGTTCTTACATAACCCTCATTATGGAAAGATCTTTGTTAGGGGCAATATTTATGATTTTAATCCCTTGATCATCAACAAAGCATTCGGCCTTCCTAATGTTGAAGATGAGAGTTTGGAAGTTGAACCTAATGCCTTAGCCACCTTTTTGACTGGAGGTAGAATCACTGTTTGGACTGATCACTTTAAGTCTACCCATCTTACTTCTTTGTTTAGCGTGCTTCATAAAATTTGTATAACAAATTGGCTACCTACGGCCAATGAGAACACGGTGACATTCGAGCAAGCTTATTTGTTATACAAACTAGGCAAGAAACAAAGAGTTAACTTTGGGAGATTAGTATTTGTTCACCTTTCTGCATGGGCCAAGAAAAGAAAGACCTCTTCCTTCATTTTTCCTTTCCTTATATTTAATGTTCTAAAGTACCAAAACCTTAAGCCTTGGAATGCCGATAATATCTCTGAGAAGCCTGTTTATTACAGAATTACCAAACACTTTACTGAAGGTGATAGGAACAGAGATTTGCCATGGGTTTTGGTTACAAATTCTCCTCCATTGGCTGCCCCTGCTTCGAGTGTCGCCCCAAGTGTTGCCCCTAAAACTGGCAACACTTCTGGCAACACTGCACCTGTAATGGTTGATGCTTCCATGGTTCTTAATTTTTTCAATAGTCAGGTGAAGCATATAGACTCAGTGATACAGGGGTGGCTGGACATGCGTACTGATATGATGAAAATGGTGGATTTGATTTCTTCGAAAATAGGGGGAGATCAATCAAGGCCAAGGCGTGATGATGGAGCAGATGGAGCTGGAGCTGGACCAAGTGGTACAGCTGAGGGAGGTGAAGGAGCTGAAAATGCAGAAGGTTGATGGTTGGTACTTGATTTTGGTGGTTTGGTAACAAAAACAATGTTATTTGTTTTTATTTGGTTTGTTATGCTTAAACAACTTTAAATTCTGTTTTTTTTTCTTTGTTTCGGCTGGAATTTTCTTCAAACTTTGGTGGATGGTTTTTGCTAAATGGTTGGATGGTTGTTTTAAGATTTTAATAATTATTTTGGTTAGTTATTAATTTCGTATTAAGGGGGAGATATTTTGAAATTATGTGACTTCATTTGTCTGAAGGTTGATGTTGCCACTTGTGTGAGTGTGATACTTTGATGAAAAATATTTTCAACATTGCCTGAAGATTGAAGTTGCCACTATTTATCACATGGCATTTTCATTTTTGTTAAGTATGACTAACTGTTTTGTAAAGATCATCACATTGGGATTTTGTGAAGAAATCAGTAACTAAGGGGGAGATTGTTTGTTAGAAATTGATAGTTTTATTGGTGTTTGACCAATATTTGACCAAGTTTCTAGAAGTTTCTATTTTGTAAAAATAGAAATAAGTTGCAAATAATTAATCTACATTTAGTGTAGATTAAAATGATATATTTATTTTCTCAAAACCAATTTCGGGTGAATGAGAAATTAATGGTTAAAGTGAGCAACTTAATGTTGTTATTTGAAGAGAAGTTGGAATGGAAAAGCCATATCCCACATTGCTAGGAAAAGGGAAGTTACTTCACTTTATTAATGTGAGCATCCAAGGAAGGAGACATCAAGTTAATCTCCTTGGGCCAACCTAGTTGGGCCATTGGCACAACCATGCATCCAAGTGGGCTATTGAGCTAATTTTGTTCTAGCTCAAAATAGACCCACAACCCGCGAAGCGCGCGAAGGGCGGAATGGGCGGTTTAGGGCGCACTTTGCACTTCGCACGACCGCATCGTCGCTAGGAGCTAAGGAGCCTTAAACTTTTGACGGAATTCGGCTCGGTGCAAATGGGTGTGGCTCGGCTAGGCTAAGGGATTGGGTCAGCCGAATGTGGGATGGTTTGGGCCGAATGGTAACTGATCCGGTTAGAGCATTGGGTTGTGATGGTTGGAGAAAAGGCATGGGGCGACCCATGTCTCTTGGAAGAGGCGGGTCAAGGCTGTTGGGTCGACCCAGCAGATCTCCTCCATCCAATTCGCTTAGATCCTACGGTCCAGATTTAACGGGTGCAATTTGTGTCTATTCCCAATAGACACCCCATCTCTTCAATAACTATAAATAGACCCCTCCTCCTCATTTCATTCCAATCCAAATCATTCAAGCATTCTATTCTCTAAAGCATCCTAGCATTCAGAAGTCTTGCTTTTCGAGTCCAAGAAAATCCCGAGTATTCAGTAGTTCGCCCGATAGTTTCAGAGTTGTTGTGCTGCAATCTGAAATTCCGAAAGTCGTTGTATCTTGGAGACAATTGCCGTAGACCGTGAGCACTCGTATACGGGGTAATATTGTCTTACGGAGAAAGAGTCAAACTCTTGCCTCGACTTATTTTGAAATATAATTTTCCGTCCCGTTTCTTTTCAAAGCTATTTTTTAAATACACCCAATTTTTTCCAACAATCGTAAGACAATATTTTGTGTGTTTAAAGAATGGCATCCGACTCCACCTCCGCTCCTACTCCTCCCCCTGGCTCGGGAACTTCTGTACCTCCCGTCCATACTCCTAACCCAACTCCTGCTGCTCCCATCCATACCCATGCAGAGAAACCGGCAAAATTCACCGGTACAGATTTCAAAAGGTGGCAGCAGAAAATGTTGTTCTACCTAACCACCCTCAGTTTGGCACGGTTCTTGCGAGAATCACCGCCAACGGTTCCCGAAGATGAAGGTGACCCACAAGCTAGAGTAGCATTGGACGCATGGAATCATAGCAATTTCCTGTGTCGCAATTATATTCTAAATGGGTTAGATGATGCCCTGTACAATGTGTACTGTGGCATGAAGACTGCAAGAGAGCTTTGGGAATCTCTTGAAAAGAAGTACAAAACGGAAGACGCCGGCACTAAGAAATTTATTGTCGGCCGATTCCTAGACTTCAAGATGGTTGATTCCCGAACTGTAATGGATCAGTTACGTGAGTTGCAACTGATCATTGCTGACATCATTGCAGAAGGAATGCAACTCGGGAATCTTTCCAAGTAGCCGCCATTATAGAGAAGCTACCGCCTCTATGGAAAGATTTCAAGATGTACCTCAAGCATAAGAGGAAGGAAATGAAGCTCGAGGACCTGATCGTGAGGCTAAGGATTGAGGAAGACAACCGGAAATCCGAAAGCAAGAGCGGCAGGACTACATCAGTAGAGGCAAAGGTGAACTTGGCTGAAGCGAGTACCAGCAAGAAGAGGAAGGCTACTGGGAATGCTAAAAAGAGAAACACAAATGCCAAGAAGTTCAAGGGAGGTTGTTACAACTGCGGCAAACCTGGCCATAAGGCTAGAGACTGTCGGCATCCCAAAACAAACAACCAGAATGACAATCGTCCTCAAGCAAATGTGGTAGAAGACAGGACTGTCCCATTAGACCTGTCAGAGCTTGATCTATCTGCCGTAGTGTTTGAAGCCAATCTTGCAAAATTGGACGATAACCCAAGGGAATGGTGGATTGATACCGGAGCAACGCGCCACATCTGTGCAGATCGAGAAAGTTTCTCATCTTATGTTCCCTGCAGTGGAAGGAAGTTGTACATGGGAAATTCTGCAACTTCTAACGTGGTTGGACTCGGCAAGGTGGTGCTGAAAATGACATCCGGCAAAGAACTCACCTTAATGGATGTTCTGCATGTCCCAGACATCCGTAAAAACTTAGTCTCCGGCCCGTTATTGAATAAGGACGGATTTAGGCTAGTGTTTGAGTCCGATAAGTTTATATTGACCAAGATGGGTCAATTTGTTGGCAAAGGGTACCTTGATAAAAGACTCTTTAAAATGAATGTAATGAACGTGTTCCGCCCAGAGGCGAAGAATAAAGATGTTGTTGCTTATTTGTCTGAGTGTTCTAATTTATGGCATGATAGATTAGGACATGTGAATCTAAATTCATTACGTAGGTTAGTAAATTTAAATTTACTTCCTAAAATGAAATTTGATTCAGAAAATAAGTGTGAAATTTGTGTGGAAGCAAAATTGACGAAGTCACCCTTCCCCACTATTGAAAGAAATACTACCCCTCTAGAATTAGTCCATACGGACATATGTGATTTAAAACTTGTGCAAACTAGAGGTGGGAAGAAGTACTTCATAACGTTCATTGATGATTGCACTAGATATTGTCATGTGTATCTTTTGAGAAGCAAAGATGAAGCTTTAGAAGCTTTCAAAGGATATAAGAATGAAGTTGAGAATCAACTTAATGTAACAATTAAGAAGATTCGTAGTGATAGAGGTGGAGAGTATGTAGCACCGTTTGAAAATATTTGCTGGGACGCTGGCATTATTCATCAAACGACTGCTCCTTACACACCTCAATCAAATGGAGTCGCTGAAAGGAAAAATCGAACTCTTAAAGAGATGATGAACACAATGTTGATCAGCTCGGGCTTACCCGAAAACTTGTGGGGGGAAGCAATCCTTTCAGCTAACTACATTCTTAACAAGTCACCACACAAGAATAAAGATAAAACTCCATATGAATTATGGAATGGAAGAAAGCCTTCCTACAATTATCTTAAAGTGTGGGGGTTCCTAGCAAAGGTAGAAATACCTAAACCTAAACAAGTACGGATAGGACCCAAAACCATTGATTGCATTTTCATTGGATATGCAAACAATAGTAGTGCATATCGATTTTTAGTGCACAAGTCTGAAATTCCTGATATAACGACAGGAATGACTATAGAATCAAGGAATGTAGTATTCTTTGAAACTAAATTTCCATGTAAGGAAAAGAATGAAGCAAGTTCAAATAAAAGAACTTATGATACGGCTATTGGTTCGTCTCAAGAAGATGAAGAGCCAAGACGAAGTAAGAGGACAAAGGTAGCTAAGACCTTTGGTCCTGACTTTCTAACTTACATGTTAGATGATGAACCAAGGACATTGCAAGAAGCTTTGTCTAGTCCAGAAGCTCCTCTCTGGAAAGAAGCTATCAATAGTGAAATTGAGTCCATCATGCAAAATCATACTTGGGAGATATTAGATCTTCCTCCAGGATGCAAACCGTTGGGTTGCAAATGGATCCTTAAAAGGAAGTACAAAGCAGATGGAACTATTGACAAGTAAAAAGCTAGATTGGTAGCTCAAGGGTTCAAACAAAGAGAAGGATATGACTTCTTTGATACGTATTCTCCTGTAACAAGGATCACATCCATTCGTGTTCTCATTGCTATTGCAGCTCTGCATAACCTTGAGATACATCAAATGGATGTGAAAACGGCCTTTCTAAATGGAGAATTAGATGAGGAGATTTATATGCAACAACCTGAAGGGTTCGTTGCACATGGACAAGAACAAAAGGTCTGTAAACTTGTCAAATCATTATACGGTCTTAAACAAGCACCAAAACAGTGGCATGAGAAGTTTGACCGAACCATGTTGTCGAACGGGTTCAAAATAAATGAGTGTGATAAATGTGTATACATTAAAGGCACACCCGATGAATATGTGATTGTATGTCTATACGTGGATGACATGCTAATCATTGGAAGTAATCATGATATAATCATGAAAACCAAAAAGATGTTAAAGAAGAACTTTGACATGAAAGATCTGGGTCAAGCAGATGTTATTCTAGGGATAAAGATCTCTAGGACAGATAACGGAATTGTCTTATCACAATCTCACTACATCGAGAATGTGCTTAAGAAATTTGAAGCGTTCGATCTGTCTCCGGCTAAGACTCCGATAGATCTAAGTCTACATTTAGCCAAAAATAAATGTGACCCAGTATCACAATCAAATTATGCTCGAGTCATAGGAAGTTTGATGTACTTAACAAACTGTACTCGACCGGACATAGCATAATCAGTTAGTAAACTGAGTAGATTTACGAGTAATCCAAATACTGAACATTGGAAAGCTCTAACAAGAGTGCTTAGGTATTTAAAACATACCATAAGCCATAGATTACATTATACGAGATATCCAGCTGTATTGGAAGGATACAGTGATGCAAATTGGATATCAGACACAAAAGACTCAAAATCCACAAGTGGGTATGTATTTACCATTGGTGGTGGAGCCGTGTCTTGGAAATCCTCTAAACAAACGTGTATAGCTCGTTCCACAATGGAATCAGAGTTTATCGCCTTAGATAAGGCTGGAGAAGAAGCCGAATGACTCAGAAATTTTCTAGAGGATATTCCATGCTGGAATAAGCCAGTGCCTCCGGTCATGGTACATTGTGACAGCATGTCAGCTATTGGAAGAGCTAAAAGCTGTATGTACAACGGAAAGTCACGACACATACGGAGGAGGCATAATACAGTAAGACAATTGATCTCTAATGGAATAATTTCCATTGACTATGTAAAGTCAAAAGAAAATATAGCGGATCCGTTTACGAAAGGAATAAACAGAGATCAAATGTACAATGCAGTAAGGGGAATGGGGTTAAAACCCACACAATAAAAGAAGTCTATAGCGGTAACTCAACCATGATGAGTGGAGATCCCACAAACTTGGTTCAATGAGACAACTAAGTTATGGATATTCTAGTAGCACACTTGGAACTTCTTAAAACCCATTCTCAGAAGCTGTCCAAGTGCAAGAAACCCTGCTGACGTGTGGTGAGGGTAAGCTTTAAATCTTTTAATGATTCCTATACCTTAACAAAGGTGGAGTATTGCAGGTTACTCTTTATAGGAGATCACCTATATAAGTGAAGAAGTTTGGCCGCTTCTAATAGAAAACACTTAAGAATCCAAGATATGGTCCAGGGCCGAATTGGACACAACGTGAGAACGAAAGATATCAGAATTGTTATCGTGTAAATGTTATTGTCTTGGTTTACACAAAATGCTGATCAGTTCAAGACATCGCGTTCACTGAGCAGCAAGTAAATCCGATAGCATCTTACTAGGGATGGTTCAAAGCCGAAAGCTACCTACCCCGATGCGGTAACAGTTCGTCGGGATTTTCTTAAAAGTCTGCATTCATGCATTAATTTCATTCATGTGGGGGATTGTTAGAAATTGGTAGTTTTATTGGTGTTTGACCAATATTTGACCAAGTTTCTAGAAGTTTCTATTTTGTAAAAATAGAAATAAGTTGCAAATAATTAATCTACATTTAGTGTAGATTAAAATGATATATTTATTTTCTCAAAACCAATTTCGGGTGAATGAGAAATTAATGGTTAAAGTGAGCAACTTAATGTTGTTATTTGAAGAGAAGTTGGAATGGAAAAGCCATATCCCACATTGCTAGGAAAAGGGAAGTTACTTCACTTTATTAATGTGAGCATCCAAGGAAGGAGACATCAAGTTAATCTCCTTGGGCCAACCTAGTTGGGCCATTGGCACAACCATGCATCCAAGTGGGCTATTGAGCTAATTTTGTTCTAGCTCAAAATAGACCCACAACCCGCGAAGCGCGCGAAGGGCGGAATGGGCGGTTTAGGGCGCACTTTGCACTTCGCACGACCGCATCGTCGCTAGGAGCTAAGGAGCCTTAAACTTTTGACGGAATTCGGCTCGGTGCAAATGGGTGTGGCTCGGCTAGGCTAAGGGATTGGGTCAGCCGAATGTGGGATGGTTTGGGCCGAATGGTAACTGATCCGGTTAGAGCATTGGGTTGTGATGGTTGGAGAAAAGGCATGGGGCGACCCATGTCTCTTGGAAGAGGCGGGTCAAGGCTGTTGGGTCGACCCAGCAGATCTCCTCCATCCAATTCGCTTAGATCCTACGGTCCAGATTTAACGGGTGCAATTTGTGTCTATTCCCAATAGACACCCCATCTCTTCAATAACTATAAATAGACCCCTCCTCCTCATTTCATTCCGATCCAAATCATTCAAGCATTCTATTCTCTAAAGCATCCTAGCAATCATAAGTCTTGCTTTTCGAGTCCAAGAAAATCCCGAGTATTCAGTAGTTCGCCCGATAGTTTCAGAGTTGTTGTGCTGCAATCTGAAATTCCGAAAGTCGTTGTATCTTGGAGACAATTGCCGTAGACCGTGAGCACTCGTATACGGGGCAATATTGTCTTACGGAGAAAGAGTCAAACTCTTGCCTCGACTTATTTTGAAATATAATTTTCCGTCCCGTTTCTTTTCAAAGCTATTTTTTAAATACACCCAATTTTTTCCAACATTGTTAATGTGTTAGATCATGTGTTGCCATGAATGTTGTCCCAAGTGTTGCAAACCAGTGTTGTCACTGGTGTTGCCACAAGTGTTGCCATTTGGATTTGACAACACTGAAATAGTTACTGTATTTTTCACAAATAAAAATGTGGAAATTAATGTTTAAATAACAGGAGTTAGTCTGCTTAAAATGAGCTTGAAAAGATCAACAGAAACTGCCTAGGCGTGATTCACGAAGAAGAAGAGAAAATTAACAAATAAACATGTGTTTATTTGTTTAATTAATAACCAAGTAAAAGAGATTTTATTCAGCTATTCAGGGGGAGAACAAGTCAGAGTACAAGGCATCTAGAACTGAGAGGTACAAGCAAGAGAAGCAAGAGAAGACCTAGTCTCCTACAAATGAGGCGAGTTGGCTAATTTGGAGGAAACAAACTCTAAGGCTGTTGCTGATCATTTTGAGTAGGCTCCAAGTATTTGTGGCCTATAAATAGTGCAGTGGATCTTCATTGAAGATCATCCAATTTAGAAAATGCAAATCTGCACAAGAAATAGAATTCTGCTCTCAAGTGTTGCCATTCAAGTGTCGGCAACACTCAATCCGACACTCGAGAATTTCATATAGATTTTTATATTTTTGTGAGGTTTTGAGTGTTCTTTTTCAGAGAGAGTTCTTTTATATGTTGCTCCTTATGTTAATGATTGTTTATCATTAAGGAACTTCTTCGACCTTGTATTGAATTCATATTATTAATAGAAAGGTCTTGCCCTCCTAGCACCCATCAAGTTATATATTTATATAACTTGATAAAAATTATATTCTTGTGTATTGTTTTAATTCTTCCGCTGCAAATTAAATTTATTTCTATTTATTTGTGTTTTTCTAGAATTGGTGTATGTGTTGTTGTTAGTGTGACTAACACTAAGGACAATACTTGTGAGTTTCGTCTCACCTTGTGAGTTTCGCCTCACTTATTCTAAGCCATAGACAATTTTCAATTTATATTTTTAAAATGTAAGTATTTGAAAAAAAAATCGCTTATCAATTGAAGTACATCGACTACAGTATATAACAACTACACAACCATATCAGTTGCACTCCTATATTAGCTGTGATATAGGACTGCAACCGATATTAAAAAGGGCCAAGTGGGCAACCGATGGAGACTTTCATGAGACTGGGACCAATAAGAAAAGATTTCACATCATTTTAAGATTCACATTAAGATAAATTCCAAAATAACTCACACCCAAATAGGTTGAGCGTTGATCGACCCAAATAAGTTGAGCAAGTCGAGAGGTCACACAATAGGTCATGCAACAGGTCACACAATAAGTTATGAAAAAGGTCACACAACAGGTCATCTTTTCTACCAATGACATCATCGGTCATACTTCTCTAGTAACCAATAGGTCACACCCATCAGTTGAGCCGTGACATAGCCATTACCGATACCCCCTAATTTACCCATATTCGGCCTTGTGTCCAAATCAAATGAAAATAATATCCATTTATAGAGATTTTTTTTTATGAATTTTGGTGTAAAAATAAATAAATTAATTAATTTATTATAAAATAATTTAGGTCAAAGGAATCGAAAAAAAAATCTGAAATCCAACCAGCCAATAGTAGGATCCTACGTGTCCCAATTAAAAAAAAAAAGAAATCCGCCTGCATACACGCGCCTCTGTCGGTGCGTGTATTGCATGCGCCATTTTCCTTCAAAATCATGACCTGCCACGTGTAATTTGCGTAGCATATCTTCAATTATGCCATGGAAGGAAATGACTAAATTGCCCCTGAAATTTTGGCAAAATTTTTGGCGCTATTACTGTTCATTGGATGACCTGCTTTAATAAATAGATAGATTTTCTCCTTTCCCACTTACTACCTTACTAAATCAGTGGCTCAAAAGCAAAAGTGAAGGGCAAATAGTACAACGGCCACGTGGGAGGGTCTAAAAAAATAGCTGGAAAGGAGAAGTGGCCACAAACAAGCCACGTAGCCCACCTTTTGAAAAAATTATCTTCCCAAGCTTCTCCCACAAGATTTGCTACTTAAAACCCCCGTTAAATTTCTGGCCGCGGTTAAAAACTTCATCAAGTTTCTAACAGATTTCATCATATCTCCGTTCGTTCGTGAATTCGTTCGTGCAAATAAAGAAGCATGCTCGTGATCCGACAAAAAGAGTAAGAATATTTCTTCTATGTTCATGCTCACAGTTGGCAGAAGGATGAAATAATTCTCACAGGTCGCTAACCGCACGCCCATAGTACCAATACACTTACTCCCCTATATATTTATAACGCTCCTCACTTGGTGAAGGTATGTTTTCATCTCCATACATCACTATGCTCTCTCTCTCTCTCTCTACATATACTCTCTTTAGAGCTCTCATATACATTGACTCTTATAAACACTTACTTATTCTTACACCCAAGGATTAGAGTAAAGTAAACCCCCGCACCCGTAACGTTGCTATTTTGCAGATATTGGCCAAGGTGCGACGTGTTTTCTTCAATTTTTGCCACCACTCTACGGGCTGATTTTTATAGCGTCATCATGTTTAAAAGAGATACAAAAGAGATAGAGATGAATCGAATCATCGCTTTTCCTATCTCCATATGATTCGCATGAAAAACAAGTAATTAATAATTTAAACCCTTGCTTTAACTCGAACCACTATAAAAAGATCTTCAGGAATGAAGTTATATGCACATCAATCTAATTCACTCACAAATCTATCATGAGGAAAATGGTAATTTTTCTCCTTACATTTTATAGAGTTAATTAGCTTGGAAATCCTTATGACACTGCTTGATTCATAACTATTTTGCAGGGACCACAAGATTCAGTTGTTGGACCATGGGGTGGTCAAGGTAGATAACCATGGACATATGTACCCAAATGGTCCAATAACTCATCTTTCCATCACCTATGGTAATCTTATTAACACCATCCACTTTGCAAGTCAAAATGAATCCGACAATACCGAACTCTCCGATCAATTTGGTGAAATAGTGGGCAGCATGAACACTGAGGTGAACAATATATATATGATCACATCTGTTCTCCTAATATTTGTATCAATCTAATATATTTTTATGATAATTATATTTTAAGCTTATGTACCAATATTATTACACCTACAGATTGATATTGATGCCAAGGTCGAGAAGCTCACTGGCATTAGTGGGACGATTGGTGAATACGGTGGCCTGGTGTTACCATCATCGTTGTCTTTTACCACTAACAAAAATAAAAGTGATGGACCTTTTGGTACCGCCATGGGAACTGCTTTCTCATATAAAGTTAATGACATTGAAAATATTAGTGGGTTTCATGGCAGTAGTGGTTGGTACGTTGATGCTATTGGAGTGTATGTAAGGCCTAAGAGAAATCTAAGTGTTGGTCCATGGGGCTCTCAAGAGCCAGGAAACTAGTGGACTTATGAGCCCAAGGGCGTGATATCTAATATTTCCATCACGCATGATGATGCTATTTACTCCATCCGCTTCACGAGTCAAGATGACAAAGGTAATGTGGAACGTTCAGAAACATTTGGATGGACAAGCGGTAGTAAAAGTGACGAGGTAAGTAAGTAAAAGTGGAGATGGTGGAGTCGACTCGTGGAGACGAGGAGAGAGAACAATGAAGATGATGGACTGATGGAGAGAGAACGGCAGAGAGGAGAGAGTAGAGACACGATGTCGTCGAGAAACCGAGAGATAGAGCCCTAACGGAGATGCCAGAGATGATAAAAAATAAGGAGAAATACCAAAAACCCCCTCTGAAAAACTTCATATCCAAAAAATCCTAAGAATAATTATTCAATATAAAAAGTCACAAAATTCAAGTTTCAAAGTCAAAAAGTCCAAAAATTAACTATTTAATGAATGTCGTTATGTTTGAAACTTTTATAAAGATGAAAATTTGTTTTCTAAAAATAGTGAGGTGGCACGTGCGCTTCTGACTCTTAGAATGCAAGGCTTTATTATATTCAGAAATAATAAAAACATAATAATTAAAAAATATATTATTATAAAAAGTAATAATAATAAGATATATTCTTAATTCCATATCCAATAATAATTAGAAAAGCAATTACATTGTCTTATTAAATTTAATTGTTATAACTTATAATTATAAAAATTTAAAAAATATGATTATTGTAATCATGAATTATTTTCCATATATCATCACTATCAACATTATTTTAAATTATTACTTTAATTTTTTACAATTATATTAATAATAATAGTAATATAATTATTTGTAAATTATTATTACTAATATTGTTCAAGATGGATAAATTTTATCTTTGTAAAAATCATAATTGAAAAGAAAATCAAGTTTTCATCATTTTAAATTCTTAAATTAATGAAATCAGTTAAATCGTTAAATTTTGGACTTTTTGATGTTGAAAATCTAGTTTCACGGCTTATTTGATAGAATAATTATTTGTAGGGTTTTTTGGATATGAAATATTTTTAAAGGGACTTTTCGATATTTTTTTCTAAAAAATATCTAAAATTAACTTGACTTTATTAAAAATAAATAAAAATTGATCAGTTTCCGCCTAGACCCGCCCAACCCACCCAGACCCGCCCAAACCCGCCTTGCTCCCCCAGTCCGCCTAGCCCGCCCAGCACCTAATCTCCCCGCCTTGAAGGAAAGCGCGGCGCCCGGCCACCGCCTAGCGCCTAGGCCCCGCCTAGACCGCTTTTTAGAACACTATCGATAAGTAAATATTTAGTACCAGTTTTTTTTACAAGTAATGACTTTGATTTTATTTTTAAAAATAAGGGTACAAAACAAGTAAATATTTATTTAAATTTTTATATTGATTGCTTGCAAAGTGGACTCACAAATCCAAAATACACTTATATCATCTACTTTAATGAACTTTTAATATAGCTAAATGCGGAGTTACTTTTGATATCTTTTTTCTCAATTCACGAAAAACATTAAAAATGTAGTGTATATATAATTGAAGTAGTGGGAATAGAAATTCCCTTGGCACAATTCGTCCGACTTTTTTATGGGTTTGGTTGGCCCGTACCCGGTGCCAGACACCTCACCGGCACATTTGCAAATGCAAACTCAACCCATTTGGTTATTATAATTAAACTAGCGTTAAACTCATTCGTTAAACGCATGATAAAAAATTATTTTAAAGAAAATTATTATTTTTGAATAATTACCTAGGTATAAAATTATGAATATTAAAATGTGATATAAATACAAATTGATCGAAATTGAAGCTTCATTTTAAATTTGTGTTAATTGGGTTCGTATTATTTTATTATTATACTTAACAATAATTATAAAGAGACATATTAATGAAGGTGATTTATTCAATTCAATGAAGATATTCAATGATGCTATTTAATGAAAGCTTGAAAATGTGTTTAGTCTTTATTTTATCTAGGTGCAAATTGGGGAGGGAAATTAGTGAGCTTGCAGTTGAGCCATTATATATCTATAGTATAAATGGCACCTCCACTATCTACAGTACTATGAACAGTTTCATTTATCGAATTTCCCATTTTGCCCTCACTAAGTTGTCCCTTTCCCATTTTGCCCTTAAAAAAACGTGTCCCCGGACACGGACTTTTACTAGTATATAGATATAGACTAGTATCGTGCCAGTGGCGGTTGGCACAGTAAACAATATGAAATGAAAAGTAACTGAAACTTTAATATACTTTTCTTATTAGATCAATAACGTCTTTACACTTTCGAATTGTAGAAGGTAGTTCAATTGTCACATTTTGATGGGTTCCCACCTGTCATTGAAGAAGTGAAGTTGAAAATCGCAACCTATTAGACGTTTGATTTTTTCGGTATATTAAATCTTAGAGCATTATTTTCTTCTGATTTGCAGGCCATTGTAATATTTTCGTGCTTGTTTTCTCATAACATCCAATTAAACAGTTAAAGTAATAAATCGAAAAATTAAAAAATAAGCAAATAAAGGGAAACCGCCTACTGTTAGCCCTTATATTAGACTTACTTATAAATAATACAACGATTGAAATAAAAATAAAATCGTTTAATGTAGCCGTATGATGAAAGCAGTTATGGGTTAATCTCAATCCTTGCTTGTTTAAATTCAATAGAAAATTATTTTTGAGATTTATTATAATATAGATGAAATTTGATTTAAAATATAAGATTGAATAACTTCATCCATTAACAAGATTTTTTAATAAAATAATGGTCTAATTCTAATATGATATTAGAGCTGATCTAAGGTGATAATTTATTTGTTTATCCATGTTGAATTTGAGCCAATGTTTATGCCCGCGTTGATCTACACGTAAGGGGTCGTGTTGGAATCTGATTTAACTTTGAGACGGTTATGCGGATGTCTCTTCAAGTTTTTGTTGTTGCGGATTTTTTTTAGTTATTATATTATTATATATCTTTCTCAATTTTTAATTTTTTTTTTTGGCAAGTTGGAAATCTACGTTGTAGATGTTTCAACTTGAGGGAGGGTGTTAGAATATTGAGAGATATTCTCAAGTAAGTAAGGTATTTAATTACCTAAGTTGGTAATAAGCCAACTTAGCAGCAGAGTTATCTTAGTTAGGAGTATTTCCAATTAGAGTTATATTTACTATTAAATAAGAAGAGATTTGTTATAATTCTAATAGAACTAGGACTCATATGATTTGTGTATAAATATAAGTCTTCTACCTTATTTAAACTTTAAGACAAAAATTATACATAATATACTTTTAAGCTCTCCATATTTAATCATGTTATCAAAGCATGGTTTCGATCTTGAAATCATTTCTTTATACTTTTAATAATCATTGTCACATCTCTATTTGAGGGAGGGATTTGTGATATAGCGAACATATCTTTAAGGTCTCCTGCATGTGATATTATTGATAATCAAAGGGATTCATCATAATCTTAATGACAAATATCATGATCCGTCTCCCAATTCATCTTCTATCCGCCAAATTACTAAGTTTTTATATAATAATAATAATAATAAAAAAACATCTTGCCCTTTCTCAACAAGAATTGTCTCCTCCTCACATATTCCGGCCACCACTATATGTGAAGGTCCGACCACCACAAATCATATTGAAATCACCTCCATGTTTTATATAATTAAGTTGTCGTTAACTATAAAAATGATTAATGAGTGCCGTCCACTATAAAAACGATGATTGAGTGTCGTTCACTATAAAAACGATGATTATGTGTCGTTCACTATAAAAATGATGATTAACCATATTAACATCATTTCCATATTCTAAAATATTAAGTGTCGCTCACTATAAAAATGATAATTAAGTGTCGTTTACTATAAAAACGATGATTAAATGTCGTTCACAATTAAAACGATGATTAAGTGTTGTTCAATTTAAAAACGGAGATTGAAGAAAAAGAAGACTTGTGCGTGTACAAGTTGTGCACAAGATTGAAGAAAAAGAAGACCTGATTCGAATGTCTTTTCAAATATCACAACATCCGACACAACATAAGTTACATCATTAAATTGCTAATCTTGCGGATATTTTTTTAATTTTTTAGTTATTATTATTATTATTATTATGTATTTTTTCCAATTATTAATTTATTTTTGGCAAGTTGGAAATCTACGTTTTTTTTTTTTTTTTTTTTTTTCTTCTTTTTCTTTTAAAAAGAAGGGGATCTACACATTTCACCGCTCCCCCCTTGAGGCACTTCACAGAGGCACCTAGCTATGCTAGGAAGGGCAATGTCATTCCCTCTAACCACTGGTGAGGGATGGCGTTAGGATATTAAGAGATATTTTAAAAGAAATAAAATATTTAGTTAACTAAGTTGACATTGAGCCAATTTATGGAGTTACCTATGTTATGTTAGAAGTATTTTCAATAAGTATTAGATTTACTATTATGATAAGGAGATTTATTAGAATTCTATTAGAATTAGGATTTATATGTATTGAGTATAAATATGAATTCTCTACCTTTTTTGAGATGAAAATAATACTTCCTCCGTCCCAATCTAAATGTTCAAAAATGGGTTCGGCGCGAGAATTAAGGAAAGTGAGATAGGAAAGAGAAAAAGTGAGGTAAGAAAGAGAAAAAGTTTAAATGTTGTGAGTATGAAAAATTAAATAGGAGAGAGAATGAGTGGAAAGAATAGTTAGGAGAGAGAATGTTGTGAGTGTAAAAGTAAAGTAGGAGAGAGAATGAGTGGGTGGAATAGTGAAAAAAACTTTCTTTTTTTGGAAATGAGACATTTTAAATGAGACGCCCAAAAATGAAAAGTTTGGACATTTAGATTGGGACGGAGGGAGTACATAATATACTTGTGGGCTCCCATATTTTATCATAAATCAACTTGGACTGAACAGAGAATTGACGGACACGATCAAATGAGCCATGGGTGTGAGATGACCACAAGCCCAACTGGCTAACAGACTCAATCAGGTCCGGCCCACCAGGTAAGCAAAGGAACCACTTGCTTAGGGCCACCCAAAAATTAGTCATCTTTTGGGCCCCAAAATTTTGGCCTATATATTAGTTATAGGCTAACTTTTCAAATCTCATATTAACCAAACTCATCCCCAGCCCCTATTCCACTAGGCCTACTAATTAAATCCTCATATAGCCCAATTTAATCCTGCCCTAATCCACCGTAGCCCAATTACTAATTCAACCACACCATCTTTGTTTTCATTAAAGCAAATTGAATTTGGAATCAGTTTAAACATAGAAAGTAAAAAAGATAACTTATTCGGTACAAACCAAAAATTGAAGCGACAAAAAAAAAAAAAAAAAAAAAAAAGACGAGAACAGAAGTCGGCATCAACGCTTCTTCAACCCACCTTCCCTACCACTGATTGACAATAAGTATTTTTTATTGGTCAAATTGCGTTTTAGTTACCTGAGTTTGTCAATATGTTTTGATAGGTTATTGAATTTGTATTTGTTACAAGTTTGTTATTGAGATTGTCTTTTTGTTGCAATTAAATATAATTTTGGATTCTTGGTTTAAAAACTAACGAATAGTGTAATATATATAGAAGAAACAATATTTGTGAGAGAGAAAACTGTTGGAATATAAATGATCCATTAACCATGAACCGACTCACAACTAGATTAAGAAGAGATGGAGAAGAAGAATAAGACGGAAGCGTGTACCTTGTGATTCCATGTTTGTTCTTAGTCTTGATCTTGTTCTTGAGTAAAGAGGATGAAGTAAGAAGATAGATTTCAAATTAGGGAGGAGTAGATCTTCTAAATGATGAGTGCCCTTAATCTCTTTAATCTTCAATACTTAGGAAGAGTTTTGACTGAATGAGAATAATATATCTAGTAGATTCATAGGCTTGATGGATAGGCCTTTATATAGGAATCCAATGGGCACTTCATTTAGGGACTACACCTATTGATATATAAGACATTACCATTATGCCCATCATTTAATGGTATACTTATATTATGAAATTCTACATATTATGTTGAGTTCTATACTTTATACCATATATTATAATATTGATCATTATATTATTAAGTATTTATATGTTATATTAATCCATGTTCTTACAATCTCCCACTTGGATTATTATAACATATACCTTCACTTAATTAATTTCTTCAATCATATTTATAACACAAATGACAACCCTTATGTGCACTTTGTTATCATTCGAAAACAATCCCGTCCATTAGTCATATAAGTATAAGGACTAAAGGGGCAGTCGTTGTAATTGATTCGCAACTAAACCCACATTAATCACATATATATATATCCAACTAAATGACATAGATTAAGTATAGATATGTAGCATGAAATATTAACGAATATATATGAAGAATGCATATATATATTCTCCAACTAGTCTTACTTTTAACAAATAAGATCAATTTAAAATAACACAAGAAATAGAAACAACATAAACTCCCACTGATTTAAGCATTATCAAACGTCATTACACCCATATGAGCAACATGCTCGTGAAATACTAAAGGAGATAATGCCTTAGTAAATGGATCCGCTAACATGGAGTTTGTACCAATAAGTTCTATTTCGATTTGTTCATTTTGTACTCTCTCTCACAACAAGAAACTTAATATCTATATGCTTAAATTTAGATGAACTCTTGTTGTTATTGGAGTACAATACCGCGGTCCGATTGTCACAATATAACTTAAGCGGTCTTTCAACACCTTTGACAATCCGCAGTCCTTCAATGAATTTACGCAGCCATATAGCTTGATTGGATGCCTCATAGCAAGCAACAAATTCGGCTTCCATGGTGGAAGTAGTAACTAATGTTTGCTTGACACTTCTCCAAGATATCGCTCCACTGGCCAAAGTGAAGACATAACCCGATGTCGATTTGCGACTATCTTGGCATCCAGCAAAGTCGGAATCGAAAAAACCAATGATCTCAAGATGATCCGACTTTGTATATGTAAGCATGTAGTTTTTCGTGTTTTGTAAGTATCTCATCACTCTTTTGGCTGCGACCCAATGTTCTCTTCCCGAATTGCTTTGATATCGCCCAAGCATGCCAACAATAAAGGCAAGATCTGGACGAGTACAGACTTGTGCATACATTAGGCTTCCTACTGCCGATGCGTAAGAAATATTTTCCATATACTTGGATTCAAGATTATTTTTAGGATATTGATTTAGACTGAACTTATCTCCCTTAGAGATCGGGGTGTCATGTGGTTTACAATTTTCCATGCTAAATCTTTGTAATACCTTCTCTATATAGCTCTTTTGTGATAATCCTAACATACCTCGTGAGCGATCACGATGTATTTGGATTCCTAATACAAAAGAAGCTTCTCCAAGATCTTTCATCTCAAATTTGTTTGAGAGAAATTTCTTGGTTTCCTTAAGAAGGTCCTTATCATTACTAGCAAGTAAAATGTCATCCACATATAAGACCAAAAATATAAACCTACTCCCACTGAACTTATGGTACACACAATCTTCACCAAGATTCATTTCAAAGCCAAATGAAAGAATAACTTGGTTAAATTTTAAGTACCATTGACGAGATGCTTGCTTGAGCCCATAAATGGATTTCTTGAGTTTACAAACTAGTTGACTAGTTTGATCCAAATCAGTCACCATTTATGGTTTCTTCATATAGATAGTTTCCTCAATGTCGCCATTGAGAAAAGCTGTCTTTACATCCATTTGATGAAGCTCAAGGTCAAAATGTGCCACTAAAGCCATAATGATCCTAAAAGCATTTTTAGAGGAAACCGGTGAAAATGTTTCTTTGTAATCAATGCCTTCCTTTTGAGTAAATCCTTTAGCGACAAGACGAGCCTTATGTCTTTCCACATTCCCTTGTGAATCCCTTTTGATCTTAAAGATCCATTTACATCCGATGGGTTTCACATTCTTAGGTAATGGGACAAGATCCCCTCTAAATTCAACATCCTCAAAGAACCTAGCATTTCCCCTCTCGAAAAAGATTCTAGTTTTTGGATCATAGAATTTATATCCCCTAGATTTTTGAGAATACCCTACAAAATAACTACTAACTGTCTTAGCGTCCAACTTTCCTTCGTTAGGTCTATAAGGCCTAGCTTCGGCTGGACAACCCCAAACATGAAGATGATTAAGGGACGGTTTCTTACCGGTCCATAATTCATAAGGGATTTTGTCAGTAGCTTTTGAAGGAGCTCTATTAAGTAGGTAGGTTGCGGTTTACAAAGCATCGCCCCATAATAAGTGAGGTAAAGAAGTACAAGAGACCATACTTCTTACCATATCCTTAAGGGTTCTATTACGTCTCTCGGCTACACCATTCATGCTAGGTGTCCCCGGCATGGTGTAGTGAGGGACAATCCCACACTCTTCCAAATAGCGAGCAAAAGGACCCGGACGTTGTTCTCCCGAACCGTCATTCCGACCGTAGTATTCACCACCACGATCGGATCTAACGTTCTTAATAGTCTTTTCAAGTTGATTTTCAACTTCGGTTTTAAAAGACTTGAAAACGTCCAATGATTGAGACTTTTCATGAAGTAAATAAATGTATCCATAACGAGAGAAGTCATCTATGAACGTAATAAAATATGTTTGTCCGTTCCATGAAGGGGTAGGGAACGGTCCACATATGTCCGTATGAATTAGTTCTAAGACTTTTGTAGCTCTCAAGGATTCATTTTTGTTTGTACTATTCGTAAATTTTCCCTTAAGGCATTCAATACAAAAGTTATTTTCCGGAGTATCAAGCTTATGTAATATTCTCTCGGACACAAGCTTGTCAATTCTCCTTTTGGAGATATGACCCAAACGCCTAGTCCACAAGGTATAAGAATTTTTACTTGAAAACTTTCGTTTTATGCCTCGAGAGTTAGTTTCATTATTATGGGACTCATTTAATGAATTGACTGTGTCAAGTAAATATAGATTATCAATGTAAGACAAAAAACTAGTACCAAAAAGCTTTGAATCAACATATAAATTGCATTTATTATTACCGAAGATACAGGAATAACCTTCCCGGTCTAATGTAGTGACGGAAATTAAATTCCGTCTAAAAGATGGAATAATAAATACATTATTCAAAACCTAATAATATCCAGCACTAAGAGATAATCTAAAAGTCCCTATGCCTTCCACCTCTACCGGCTTTCCAGCTCCCATGTAGATGAATCTTTCACCTTCATTGGGCATTCTGTAGTTCAGGCAACCCTGCATACATGAACTTATGTGAGTAGTTGCACCGGAGTCTAACCACCATGTATACGAAGGAATTGAAACTAAATTAGCTTCAGTACAAACAAAGCTAAATGACATACCTTTCTTAATTCGCCATTGGCGATACTTAGGCGCCGGGCTTCATGTGAGTGGGGTCCTTGCAAAAGAAGCACTTTTTCACCTTTTGATCATTTGATGATCCCTTAGGCTTCTTTGATGCAACCGCAATCTCCTTACCTTTTCTCTTAATCCCACGAGAAGAGGTAGATGCATAATGTGCACTTTCGGGTTTGGTGTGTTTCAACCTATCTTCTTCCTCCGTGACATGTGAAATTAATTCATTAATATTCCACTTGTCCTTTTGACAATTATAGGTCGTTTCAAAATGACCAAATTGTGAAGGAAGAGAAATTAAAGCCAAATGCACAAGCAAGTCTTCCGATAAGTCCAACTTGAGTGCTTTTAATTTCGTTGATAGATGAAACATCTCCATTATGTATTCCCTTAGGTTTCCGGTGCCCTTATACCTCATGGAAACAAGCTTCCTCAAGGTAGCACTTATTTCCGATTTATCACTTTTGGCAAAGCGTTGTTCTAGGGCATCTAGGAAACCTTTTGCACCATCATCCTCGGAGACACTGTTCAGAAATGTCTCCGGGACTGCATTCTTAATTATGCTTAAGCTGACGCGATTAGAACGCTTCCACCTCTCTGAACTTAAGCGGTCTTTCGCAGTGCTTTTATCTGTTAGAGGGGCAGGAGCTTGTTCTCTTAATGCGAGGTCAAGGTCCAAACAGCCTAAGACCATAACAATCTTGTTTTTCCAAGTTTTAAAGTTTGTCCCAGTTAGCAAAGGAATTGAGTTTAAGGCAGTAGTAACAGATGAAGCACTGATCAAATCTGAATGAAGAGAACAAAAGAATGAAACAAAACATATATAAGAAACTACACAATGATTAATTATATCAAAATGAAATCCATCAAAAAGATAATCAATATGACATCAAGACTAATCTTTGGATTGCGAATTGACTCACAATTTGATTTATCTTAGGGTAAACATATAGCTCAAACAACACACTTTAAATACTTGCCTTCCTTTGGGTCGGATCAAGTACAAAAAATGTCCTAAAGTTTAAGGTACTTGTTTCCCGGTAATAAAGAATATAAACAATTCATTTTAAACACCCGCCTTCCTTTGGGATGGTTCACAGCATTTAAAATGACCAAAAGTTTAGTTCAATTATTATCCCATGAATGTAAATACTTAGTCAACACTACTATAAAAAGGCCGTTTACCGACGGAAATTTCCGTCGGTAATTTTACAAATCCGTCGCTAAATGGATATTACCGACGGAATTCGTCCGTCGGGTTCCGTCGGAAATAATTGGTTGGTAATACCGACGGACAAATTCCGCCGGTATTTTCGGCGGATTATCCGCCGAAAAATCTAAAATTCCGCCGGAAAACGTCCGTCGAAAATGAGATCCGCCGGCCGGTTAACCGGAGCATTCGCCGGAGGTTACCGATGGAATTATCCGTCGGAAATAAAAACCATTACCGACGGTTATAACCGTCGGAAATCATAATATTTACCGTCGGATATGTCCGTCGGAATATAAACCCTAAACTGACGGATATGTCCGTCGGTATTTTGAGTATTATTTTTTTAATTTTTTATTTTCCGACGGATATTTCCGCCGGAAAAATAGAATTATTTATTTTTTGTATTAATTTACCGACGGAAATTTCCGTCGGTAATCTGGCCAGATTTAAAAAAAAAAAATTTGTTTTATTATTAAACCACCTGTAAAAGGCTGTAAACCTGTTAACCTGTTCAAACAACCTGTTTTAAACAACTACAAACTACAAACACACACAAACAACCTAATTACAAACTACAAACACACACAAACAACCTGTTTCGCTTGTACATCAAATAAAATACATATGTTTGTCCAAATCAAGCGACAGGGAAAGGGGAAAGGGGAAAGGGGAAGGGAAAGGGGAAAGGGAAAACGGCCGGGGAAAGGGGGAAAGGGAAAAGGGAAAGGGGAAACGGGAAAAGGGGAAAAGGGAAGGGGAAACGGCCGGGAAAAAAGGGAAAGGGAAAAAGAAACTACATATGTTTGTTTGTTTGTTTGTTTAATTACATGTCAATGAAAATTCATGTTTAACAACCACGAGCGCTGCCACTGCTGCTACCGCTACCACCACCATGCATGTATAAACCTATCAAGATATTAATTAAAAAATAATATATCAATATATATACAAATAAAAAGACAATAATAAAATGTAAACATTATATATATGACATTTACAATTAAATGATACTTACTCGGCCACTCGGGAGAGATAGATATTTCCATTTTTCCTTCCTCATTAATAATTGCGTCCAAATTAACCCGCTCGGATGGTTCACTACGTCCGTAATCGAAGTAGATCCTCCCTCCCGTCCTTGGTGAAACAAGACGATGGACAAAACCCGCAACCTTCCCTCTCTTTGAACGATTGCCACCTCGACCCGACATATCTAAACTAGTATATTATATATGTAGACGAGAAAATATTATCAAGTAGAACAAAATTTAAATATTACATAGCATGTAAAGAGTAACCAAGTAAACAAAAACGTGGGTAACAGGTTTGGACTTGGTGTCTGTCGGCATTGCACTTCTTGCAGCTTTAAAATAGAAATGACAATATGAAAACAAGAATAATGGAGTTCACATGGACCGGTGGTTTCGTATAAGGTTGTTTTACTAAAAACAAAAAGAAGCAAAATAATGGAGTTCACTTGGACTGCTTGAATTTGAAATAATATTGTTGTTTTCTTTAAAATAGAGAGAGAGAGGGTTTACATTTATAATGAGCTGGAGTGGAAAATATCAAGTTTGCACAAGCATTTGGCCCAAAGATTGAAACTTTGAAAGTAGATTTACTATTATAATAATTAATCAAAGTTTCAATCTTTGGGCCTAACGCTTGTGCAAAAAACTTGAGATTTTCCACTCCAAAGATAACCCCATGGTAGTGGTTGTACGTGATAGTAGTGGGGTTGGCTTCTATCCCATCCCGAAATACACGTATGAATTGCAAATATCACTTTGTCTACTTGCTTTATAATCGAAAATCAAGAAATTTTGACAGCATAACCCCATGATCTCCAAGTGCACGACGTAGAGTAGGTCAATCAAACACTATCGATTATAATCGACAATGTAATCAACCATATATGTCTAGTATACACTCAGAGAACAATAGGATTAATGCAACCGAAATATTTCAACTATCGACTATTCAAGCAATTTTAATAGACAATAATGATATTTATATATATACATATATGTATATTTTTATTTTAATTTTTATTGATTATTTTATTTTTTATTTATTATTATTATATTTATGTCCATTATTATTATTATTATTATTATTTTTTATTATTATTATTATTATTATTATTATTATTATTATTATTATTATTATTATTATTATTATTATTATTATTATTATTATTATTATTATTATTATTATTATTATTATTATTATTATTATTTTTTACGAATTATTTATTTTTTTCCAACAACCTTTTCACACGATGACATTCAAATTAATGACTACATGTTCAAGTAAATTATGGAGTAAGATGTAATAGTAGGAATCATTTATTGTCCAAATCATGAGATAGATGTAATATTACATATCATGTAAAGAGTAACCAAGTAAAATTAAAAATCATGAGATAGATATAATATTACAGTGATAAGTGATATAAAATGTACAAAACATTATATACAAAACATTATCTGAATTAAAACTAAACTGATTCATTCACTACAATCTTGATCACTATCACTACAAAATTCAATTTCTTCTTCACTAGTTTCCTCGTCGTCGTCTTCTTCCTCATCTTCATCATCGGACCCAGATATATACTCTTCTCCTTCCTCATCCTCCACATTGTCATCATCGATTTCATTGAAAGTGACTTCCTCCCCTAGTGGACGGGTGTTTTCGGCCATTAATGCTTCATCCTCCTCGACATTATCATTCAAGTGAATAATCGGAGGTATAGGCATTTCCTCTTCCTGATAACAATCATTTAATGATGAATCAATATTTGAAGTAGACGTTTTTGCACGCAATGATATATCAAAAGTGCTTCTTGCTTTGATTTACCATACGGCCCACCATCCGCTAGACTCTCTTCGTCGACGGGGGTAGGGGGTCATATACACCTGTTGTGCTTGAGATGCAAGAATGAACACATCATCACCATTATGCCTAGAAGAATGCTTTAAGTCAACGAGATCAAAAGTGCCATGTTTTGTAATGCCTCGCTCAGCGTCCCGCCACTCACAATTGAAAAGAACTACAGAATTTCCAAGCAAGTACTCCAATTCAATAACTTCTTTCAATACGCCATAATAATCGAGATTTCCCTTGAGATTGACCCCGCTATTCCAAGTTGATTTCGTTTGGCCATATTCTTCAGTGTGAAATACGTAGCCATTGACAAAATATCCCTTATATACATTCACTCTTAAGGACGGACCGTGTGCTAATGTTTGTAATCTCACAGCTTTTGCATCTCCAAGGTTGTTCAAAATCTAAATAAAAACACATAGATAGTAAAAAACTCATACTTCAAATTCTATTAAAAACATTGAATTAATGAATTGGCATTTACATAATTATTAAACCAGAGGGAAATTCGTTATGCTGTCCTTATTGAAATCAATTCAGCGCAATGTCTCCACTGTTCTTCGAACATACCGCATTCAAGGAGAACATAAAGTTGCTTAGTTCGTATTAAAGTTATTAGGATTAACATTACTTAGTAACAAATGAAGAATGCTTACTTCAAGTAGTCCTCGACCTCAGCACAGTTAAGGAGAATATAGAGTTTAGCCGCATCTAATTCTTTTTTGCTTAGCATGCGCGTGCACTTTCTATTGCCAAGGAATCGACCAGGAGAAGAAAAAACTGAAATTTTTCCATCGGGATCAGTGACTCCCCATCATAATTGCGTCCCACTTTATTGAACCTTGTCTCAATGTCTGGGTGAAAATATGTTGAAACAAACGACACAATTTCGTCGACAATCACTGATTCAGACATAGATGCCTCAACTTTTGCTCTATTGCTCATTTTCTTTTTCAAACTCCCCAAAAATCGTTCAAATGGATACATCCATCTATACTGAACAGGTCCTCCAACTCTAGCTTCATAAGCTAGGTGAATTGGTAAATGCTCCATTGAATCAAAGAAAGATGGCGAAAATATCTTTTCAAGCTTGCATATTGTCACCACAATGCTCTCTTCGAGTCTTTTCATATCCTCAACACGAAGAGTGCTGGAAGTCAATGCTACAAGAATTCACTCAATTCTGTTAGGGCAACCCATATTTCATTAGGGAGAATGTCTCTAAATGCAATGGGTAGCAACCTATCCAATAATACGTGACAATCATGACTTTTCAACCCATATACCGTCCCTTCTTCCACATTCACACAGTTGCCAATATTAGATGCATACCCATCAGGAAGTTTCAAATCTTTCAACCACTGCAGAACACGTTGCTTATCCTCTCCTGACAGAACTGTTGGTGTAATGCCCTAGGCTTTAGTTATGTTTAACTGAAAACCGTTATGTATCATCTTTATCGTTTATGTTTATTATTTGATTATTATATAGTTTGCATATTTATTGTAATAATCTCTGTCCCTGATTATTAAGAGAATAATTAGTATAATTGTCAATGGATAATCATATGATGATTATATGCATAGAGATGCACATTGAAATTATGGGTACTTGTTAGAGAACAAGTGACTGGACATGACCCGCATGAGATTTATGACATGGTCAAGTGTCATAAGTAAATCTCATAAGGTTACTTCATTTAGTCCCTAGACCTGAGATTATCATGACCTTACATATGATGAAAAATCATGTTTGATTTTAGTCAAACGATATCTTAACACGATATTCATAAAGGCTATCTTTGGCATGATCGGATTCATGATGGGAAGGATGATAAGTCAAGATGGAATTTGTCCCTCAAAAGAGAGATGTTTTGCTTGGGCCCCTCGATGAGTGATAATGATGAAAGTGTATGGCCATACCCCAATATGATTGGAATTATCATTATACTCAAGGAATCGAGAAAGCATTGAACATAGACAAGTTGACAATGACCATGACTTGTGTTCAATATAACATCGTGAGACAAAGGGAGAAATGGAAGTACACCGTTGGAAACGTGAACTCTTACGTTACATTATTTGGGTAGACATAATGGCTTGCTAGAGTCCGCTTATGTCTTATGAGGTTCGATATGATCGAACTCATTGCCAACATAATGTAATCCTATTGGGTCACACACAACTAGAATGAATTTGTTAAACCGGAGGAAGAATGATTGAGAGTTTCAGTATCTGGCTATATATGTCACGCGACATATTAAGCCAATGGCTTAATATACCGCGCGACATAATAGGCCCGTACGCGGTTTGACAGCCTGTCTCTCCTAATACGATTAGGAGAGGTATTCCTACTATTGTAGTATAAATACAAGGGTTCTGTCAGACCTAAAAAGGTCAGCCGAAATTCTTCAAGCAAAATTCATAATAAAATACTCTCAATATTCTTCAAGGTTTAGATCTAGCAATCATCAAGAAGTTGTTCTTGGATTCATTCAAAGGTGTGGATACCGAAAGAGGGTCTTCGCTCGTTCATCGATCAAGGCCTAGGGTTCAAGCAAGTTGAAGAACGAAGTTTGTGATTCGATATCACATAATCAAAATCGTTCGATAGCTCAAGACCGGAAAGCGTTTCAAGGTTGGTTTAATTCTATCTCATAGGAATTTAAATTAATTGTATAGAACGGATCCTAGGGCTTCTTGGATTTTATGTTTTAATGCTTAATTCCGCTGCGCATGGACCCGTAAAACCCAACAGTGGTATCAGAGCCCCGTTCGTATGATTAAGTTTGAATTAACATGCTAGATTTAAGATATAAATTGTTTATATGCTTATTGCATGTTTTGTATGCGATAGAATTTTAATTGTTTATGTGAAACAATGTGAAAATCGTTTTCGAAATATGCTGAATTAAATATGTAAAAAAGATGTTTTACGTGATTTAATTACATGTAATATGTATTGGTTCGAATCTGGAAATCCTGTTACTTGGCTGCTTAAGTCGCGCGACATATTGAGCCATGTGGAATTCTGGTTATCTGGCCTGTTAGGTCGCGCGACATATCAAGCCTCTGGCTGATGTTGTCACGCGACATAATAAGCCAAAAGCGAGAATCGGTTTGTTTAAATTTTCTCGCTATTCCGTGATTGTGTTTACAATGCGAGATGTTTTATGTCTTAATCTGGATGCTATAAATTTCTGGAAATAAAATTTATAGGGCTATGCTAGATTAATTCATTGTTTATGATGCATGCTTAATTAATTTAAATGTGTTTTTATTAATTGTTGCGATGCATGAATTATTTGTTCTTAAGTGTTAAGAATTTTATTAGATGTTTAGTTGAAACATTGAATTGTGATTTCCTAAAATGTTTAGTTGAAACATTGCATTATAGTTTCCTAATATGTTTAGATTTAAACATTGTAAATTTTGGATTTTATGATTGTTTATGGAAACAAGTCATAATTATGCGAAATTTTAAAAGGAAACTAATTGTTTATAAAAGGTAGTGATTATGTTGCCAAATCAGAGTTGATTTCTAATTGTGCATGACTAGGAGAGTTCTGTCTAAGGAAGAGTTGATACTTAAGTAGTCCTTGTGGCTCACCTATCTTCACGGGAACTTACAGTGCATGATTATGACTATCTTTCTTGATATGCTTATAATCTACCTTAAAGAACCTTCATTTAACTTTTAAGTTCTTTATGCCAATCCATGATTTAAACACTTGAGACCACTCGGATAGTTTTGGGTGGGCTTGCCATAGCAAGGTGCTTTGATTCTATTCCGTTTGCGAGCAAGATGAGGAAATGGTGGTTCCTATACGTTTAAAGTGGATGAACTTAATTGGGTTATCAAAATGGTTTTGGACCCAAGGCATAAGATGAGATTAAAATATGCTTAGACATATGATGTCTTAAATAAATCTCATAAGAGTCATATACGATATGATTGATGTTTTCTACCTAATTAGTTTAATCTTGAGCGGTGCGCCATAGCGTACTTGAGATTAAATTAAAGTTGGATCTTAGCCCTAAGAGTCATATACGATATGATTGATGTTTTCTACCTAATTAGTTTAATCTTGAGCGGTGCGCCATAGCGTACTTGAGATTAAATTAAAGTTGGATCTTAGCCCATTAAATGCATATTATGCTTATTAGCATTAGAAGGTGTATGATTTAGTGGGAGTATTTGTAAAATACATTATTTGCTCTTAAATGATAAATGTGTTGATATTGATATGTGTTCATATAATTTGTATATTTTGTTGTAGAAATAGCATTACATAATGATAATTGCGATTCGTCCTTATGAAGGACAAAGTTCGAAAGGAACAATACATAATGTGTATGTTCTTGACGAATCCGTTCCTACTGAACTCATTGCAAATGTTGCAAAGGGCAAATAAGGAAGCAACATTAGAAACATAGTGATGATTCTGACAATATTGCTTGCCTTGTATTTGCCACCATGGTTGAAGGCTCTTATGAAGAACCTTGGGCACATGATAACTAATCTTTTGTTCTAGCATAACGCAAATAGGGAAATGTTCCAAGTGCAAGCTAGGCAAAAGATATATATGTTGTGGTGAAGGCTCTTTATTCATATGATGAAAGAAGGAGCAATCCGCAAATTGTGTTAATGGTTGACACAATAAAAGGGTTCATAAAGGAAGGAAAAAGTAGGTAAAGCAAAGGTTGCCAAACCTAGGACAAAAGTTGTCAAAGCCGAAAAGGCTAAACCCAAAGTGTCTCAAAAGGATGCAGTTTGCTATCATTGCAATAAGATTGTCATTGGAAGCAAAGTTGCAAGGCTTATTAGGAAGGCCTAAAAGGTGAAGAAGGGCAATATGATTGCTACTACTTCAAATATCTATATGATAGATATTTTCCCTTCGACTTCTTGTTCTTGGGTATATGATACCGGATTGGATCCCACATTTGTTTAAATGTGCAAGAAACAAAGAATAGAAAGCTACTCAAATAAGGTAAATTAAACCTATGCATGGGAATGAAGCAAAAGTTGCAACATTAGCCATAAGGGACTTATGAAGTCACTTTACCTTGTGAAGTAGTACTTGTTTTGAACAAGTATGACTACGTTACAGATTTGAGTAGGAGTATTATTTCTGTTTCTTAAATGGATGATGAAGAATATAATTTTCTTATTTTCAATAAGAAGTTTTATATTTATTTAATAATATGCCTTATTGTAATGCATATGTCATTAAATGGTCTTCATATCCTTAATGATAAGAAACAAAATAATATTGAAGATATCTATGATATAAATGGGAAATCTAAACCGAACAATATGAACAACGCGTTCATATGGCATTGCCGGCTTGGTCAGATAATTAAGAAACATATATCTAAACTCCATTAACATGGACTTTTAGACTCATATGACGATGAATCATTTGAGGAATGTGGATCTTGTTTATTGAGATTATTGATCAAACCACCCTACACTAAGAGTAGTGGGAGGGCTAGTGACTTATTGGTCATTATACATGAGATGTATATGGGTGTTAAGTAGCATTGCTAGGGGAAGACTTCGGTATTTCATCATATTTCACTAAAGACTTATCTAGATATGACTATGTCTATCTGATGAAGTCCGAAGGTGAATCGTTTGAGATGTTTTGAACATTTCAAAGATGAAGTACAAAACAACTTGGTAAAACTGTTAAGTACTTCGATTAGATCGAGGTGATGAATATTTGAGCCAAGAATTTGACAATCATCTCAAAACTATGAAATCGTTTCAAAGTTGACTCCACCCGAACACCACATTGTATGGTGTGTGCGAAAGGAGGAATTGAACCTTGTAGGACATGGTTCGTTCGATGATGTGTCAATTAGACTTTCCTATTTCCTATTTCCTTTTGAGGATATGCATTAGAAATAATGCGGTTACCGAATCGAGTCCCTACTAAATCGGTTCCTAAGGCCCCACATGAGATGTGGCATGGAAGAAAACTTAGTTTGTCTTTCATGAAGATTTGGGGTTGCGAATCTTATGTAAAGAGACTTGTCTCTTATAAGTTAGCACCAAATCGACAAGGTTATTTTCGGATATTGATTTTACAATCACAAAGAGAACAAAATGTTTGTTGCTCTACACGATTTGTTTCTTGAGAAATAGTTTCTCAATAAAGAATCTAGTGGGAGTAAAATTAATCTTGAAAGAAGTTCAAGAACCCGAAAATAATATGGAACCAAGAGTAGAGACGAGAACCAAGTTCACAAAGGAGTTGTGAAACCGGTTCAAGATGCACAAGTCCATCGTAGATTGGATAGGTTACGATCCGAACTCAAGAAATAGTGATTTCTCGTTGCGGAAAGTGATGAAGTGGAAGTCATTAAGAATGACGATCCTACTTGCTATCAAGAAGCGATGTCCTCTCCTAATTTGGATAAATGGTTAGGAACCATGGAATCCAAATTACAATCCATGTTTAACAATCAAGTTTGGAACTTGATTGGGCTACCTAAAAGTGTAAAAACTAAAGGGTGCAAGTAGGTCTTCAAAGACCAACATGGATGTGAAGGTGTATACTTTCATGACTAAGGATTGTAGCAAAGGTATTTAGGTTAATTCATAGTATTGACTATGTTGAAACTTTTCCGCCGATTACAATGTCGAAGTACTGTTAGAATTTCAATTGCCATAATCGCATATTGTGACTATGTGATATGACAAATGGATGTCAAACGACTTTCTTTAAATGGAAAGATTATTAAGGATGTGTAAAGTACACAACCCGAATAGTTTGTCGATCCAAGAAACTCTAATAAAGTATGCATGTTGCAAAGATCCATGAGATGGATTGAAGCAAGCTTCAAGGAATTGGAATCTTTGTTTTGATGAATTGGTCAAAGAGTTTGACTTTATCAAGTACAAAGATGAACCTTGTGTATGCATGAAATTCAGTGGGAGCATGGTATTATTTCTATTGTTTATTACAATGATATCTTACTCATTGGAAAAACAAGTTCCGACACTTAAGACTGTTAAGTCTTGGTCAAGGAAAGGTTTCTCAATGAAAGATATGGGTGAAGCCGCTTACATCCTTGGCATCAAGATCTATAGAGATGGATCTAGAAGGACAAATTGGTTTGAGTCAAAGTGTTCACATTGACAAGATTCTTAGAAGAGTCTAAGAAGAGTAGCTTGTCAATGGGTCATGGTATTTCTCTCAGCAATATTCATTGTCTTATGACAATTGATGAGCAAAAAGGGAATGAATGAAGTTCCATATACTGCGGCACTTGGATCTGTCATGTATGCCATGATTTGTACTAGACTCGACATCTCGTATGCTATAAGCATGATGAGTTGATACCAATCTGATCCTGTTGAGAACCAATGGATGGCAGTCAAGATGATCCTAAGTACTTAAGAAGAACTAAGGATACGTTCTTGGGATTTGAAAGATTGGAAGTTAATCTTGTTGTAAGGGTTACAAAGATGCTAGCTTCCAAACTGACAAAGTTATTTTAAAATCGCAATTAGGATTTGTGTTTGTGCTTATTAGAGGTGCAGTTTTGATTGGAAGAGTTCCAAGCAGAAATTGTAGCCGATTCTACTACTAAGGCCATACTTTAGCAACATATGATGTAGGCGAAAGAGGCGATTTGGATCAAAAGTTCATTTAGTATTTTGGAAATACTCCAAGTGTTTTTCCAAGTATCACTAATCGGTGAAACTTTTGTTATGACAATAGTGGTGCCACTTGTGCAAACAATGGAACCAAGGTTACTATGATGATCCAAACACTCACTTAGACGTTCTTCGAGGAATTCATAAAGAATGAGAAGACGTTAAGATATACAAAATATCAACCGATGATGACATAAGGGATTCACTTACAAAGACACTCGCATAGGCGAAGCATGATGGGCATGTTAGATCCATGAGTATTCGATACATAAATGGAGCCTAGTGCAAGTGGGAGGCTTGTTGGTGTAATGCCCTAGGCTTTAGTTATGTTTAGCGAAAACCGTTATGTATCATCTTTATCGTTTATGTTTATTATTTGATTATTATATAGTTTGCATATTTATTGTAATAATCTCCGTCCACTGATTATTAAGAGAATAATTAGTATAATTGTCAATGGATAATCATATGATGATTATATGCATAGAGATGCACATTGAAATTATGGGTACTTGTTAGAGAACAAGTATTTGGACATGACCCGCATGAGATTTATGACATGGTCAAGTGTCATAAGTAAATCTCATAAGGTTACTTCATTTAGTCCCTAGACACGAGATTATCATGACCTTACATATGATGAAAAATCATGTTTGATTTTAGTCAAACGATATCTTAACACGATATCCATAAAGGCTATCTTTGGCATGATCGGATTCATGATGGGAAGGATGATAAGTCAAGATGGAATTTGTCCCTCAAAAGAGAGATGTTTTGCTTGGGCCCCTCGATGAGTGATAATGATGAAAGTGTATGGCCATACCCCAATATGATTGGAATTATCATTATACTCAAGGAATCGAGAAAGCATTGAACATAGACAAGTTGACAATGACCATGACTTGTGTTCAATATAACATCGTGAGACAAATGGAGAAATGGAAGTACACCGTTGGAAACGTGAACTCTTACGTTACATTATTTGGGTAGACATAATGGCTTGCTAGAGTCCGCTTATGTCTTATGAGGTTCGATATGATCGAACTCATTGCCAACATAATGTAATCCTATTGGGTCACACACAACTAGAATGAATTTGTTAAACCGGAGGAAGAATGATTGAGAGTTTCAGTATCTGGCTATATATGTCACGCGACATATTAAGCCAATGGCTTAATATACCGCGCGACATAATAGGCCCGTACGCGGTTTGACACCCGTCTCTCCTAATACGATTAGGAGAGGTATTCCTACTATTGTAGTATAAATACAAGGGTTCCGTCGGTACCTAAAAGGTCAGCCGAAATTCTTCAAGCAAAATTCATAATAAAATACTCTCAATATTCTTCAAGGTTTAGATCTAGCAATCATCAAGAAGTTGTTCTTGGATTCATTCAAAGGTGTGGATACCGAAAGAGGGTCTTCGCTCGTTCATCGATCAAGGCCTAGGGTTCAAGCAAGTTGAAGAACGAAGTTTGTGATTCGATATCACATAATCAAATTCGTTCGATAGCTCAAGACCGGAAAGCGTTTCAAGGTTGGTTTAATTCTATCTCATAGGAATTTAAATTAATTGTATAGAACGGATCCTAGGGCTTCTTGGGTTTTATGTTTTAATGCTTAATTCCGCTGCGCATGGACCCGTAAAACCCAACAAAGGGTATCGTGAGCCCCGTTCGTATGATTAAGTTTGAATTAACATGCTAGATTTAAGATATAAATTGTTTATATGCTTATTGCATGTTTTGTATGCGATAGAATTTTAATTGTTTATGTGCCAACGCATGGCTTCTGAGCTTTCTTTCAATGCGTAAATTCGTTGCAACCTGGGAATTAGCGGCATATAACGTAACTGCGCCCGAGGCACGTTTTTCTTGTGCTTGGCACTACCACGGCGTTGTGGCTTATACCTACTAAGTCCACATATTGAACATGTATCGAGGCCCTCATTTTCTTTATAAAAAAGCATGCACTGATTCTTGCAAGCATCAATTTTAACATACCCAAGACCGATCTGCCCCACCAACTTTTTCGTCTCATAAAAATTGTGAACCATATTATTTTCTTCGGGTAGCATCCGATGTCCCCATGACATTATACGATCGTAAGTATGCCGGCTCATATTTGTATCACCTTGATAGTTAGAAGCTCACTCACTTGCTCTAACACTCGTAGCCTTTGCACTGTGATGAATTTTCTCATTTGCAGAGTCCATTAAATCCATAAACTTCTTTGCAACGGGATTTGGTGCCTCTGTTGGATTAGGGTTCCTCAAACTCGGGCGCCCGCATTTCGAACCATATCATCCAAACCGACAGACGGCTCCTCTTCATCAATCAAATGTTCGGGTTCCTGGCGGACCACTTGATACAAAGAGGGATGATTGCGAACACTTGTTTCAACCACATAACGCTCCCCGTGCGCTACCCATACCTTGTAACCATCAACAAACCCCGCCTCTAACACATGTTTCTTTACCCATTCAACACTCGATATTTTCTATTCTTACACTTTTTACAAGGACACCTAATCTTATCACCACGCATGCACCGGGGATGCGCTCTAGCAAACTCCACGAAATGTTCTAAACCTTCTACGAATTGAGGTCCGACACCCCTTCTACCGGGATTACTACGATTATCCATCCAACTACGATCTTCTCCGAGACATAATTAACTCCCGCATTTCATAATGTATTAACAGCTTAGATGTAATTAACGAATTGAGGTCTCGACACCCCTTAATATTTTGAATATTAATATTTAATTCTTTGTTGTAAAGTATATCATTCCCTATTATGAAAGTACAATTCATGTCCATTAGGTTTAGAATTGGGTCGGCTTCTATCCCATCCCGAAATACACGTATGAATTGCAAATATCACCTTGTCTACTTGCTTTATAATCGAAAATCAAGAAATTTCGGCAAAGATAACCCCACGGTCTCCAAGTGCACGACGTAGACTAGGTCAATCAAACACTATCGATTAGAATCGACAAAGTGTGTAATCAACCATATATGTCTAGTATACACTCGTGAGAACAATAGGATTAATGCAACCGAAATATCTCAACTATCGACTATTCAAGCAATTTTAATAGACAATGATGATATTTACAAATCATATAATCGTGCATTTCAAGACTGTCCACACAGACAATTTAAGAATCGATGACTACATGTTGACCTCAACATGATAAGTTAAAGATTCTTAAACGGGTTTCTAAGCTTTTGTGTTTCAATCTTCACAACGTCACGTCGTAACATTAATTTTTATTCATTACCGTAAAATGCATAATTTTACAATAATGAATTAACACACACATCTATCATAATATTTTGAATAATTTTAAATATTAATATTTAATTCTTTGTTGTAAAGTATATCATTCCCTATGATGAAAGGACAATTCATGTCCATTAGGTTTAGAATTGGGTTGGCTTCTATCCCATCCCGAAATACACATATGAATTTCAAATATCACCTTGTCTACTTGCTTTATAATCGAAAATCAAGAAATTTCGACAAAGATAACCCTCGGTCTCCAAGTGCACGACGTAGACTAGGTCAATCAAACACTATCGATTATAATCGACAGTGTAATCAACCATATATGTCTAGTATACACTCAGAGAACAATAGGATTAACGCAACCGAAATATCTCAACTATCGACTATTCAAGCAATTTTAATAGACAATGATGATATTTACAAAACATATAATCGTGCATTTCAAGACTGTCCACACGGACAATTTAAGAATCGATGACTACATGTTGACCTCAACATGATAAGTTAAAGATTCTTAAACGGGTTTCTAAGCTTTTGTGTTTCAACCGTCACAACGTCACGTCGTAACATTAATTTTTATTCATTACCGTAAAATGCATAATTTTACAATAATGAATTAACACACACATCTATCATATTTTTTAAATTATTAATATTGTGAATAATTTGAAATATTAATTCTTTATTGTAAAATTTGAAATTTTACAATGATGAATTAAATTAACATTTATAAACAAGATAAGAGTCGTTCTCATCCACAACTATCAAAACCCAATCTCATCTTAGACCAAGAAAGACAGAGCAAACAATTTCATTACCGTTTGAGTCAAGGATTTTCTGCTTAATAAGAGTTTTTACACATCGTCCTCTTTCTCTCTAAGGATCTCAAGAGATCCTTAGAGAGAAAGAGGACAAGAAACCGTAAAACTCTTATTAAACAGAAAATCCTTGACTCAAACGGCAATGAACTTGTTTGCTCTGTCTTTCTTGGTAAAAGAAGACGAATTTTGATAGCTGTGGGTGAAAAAGGCTCTCATCTTATTTATTTTTTAACTTTAGACATTAATTAGTAAAGGCCTAAACACATCAAAATTGCATTCGGCTCCACAATGCATTTACAAACATTTATCTCTAATCAAACATATTATTTCACAAATAAACACACAAAGAAGTTCATATAAAAACCAACTCCTTGTGCAATTTCAACATTTGTTTAATCCGTAGGCCCCTCGCACATAAGACACATTGATAACACAAACATACATTTTTAATACCTCAAACCCTACATTTCTAATTGCACACACACAAACACACAATAAACAAAGAGCTACCAAAATAAACCCCAGTATGAAATTATTCCCATTTTCTCGTAGTTTAGTTCAACTCCTAATGAACATTTGGAACACAACTCCACATGATAATGCATTAACAAAGAACAACATGTATATACAAAACTCGAAAGACAATTACTTGAATAAAAACTAGGGTTTCTCGGCCATTAAAATTAATCATTCATGAGAGAGAGAAATCGAGTGAGAGAGAGAACGATTGAGAGAGAGAAAGCGAGAGAGAGAGAGAACGCACCGGCGACCGCAAACGGCGATGGAAAGAGACGGCGGCGGCGACGGCGTGTTCTTACTGATGAGAGAGAGAGAAAGTGAGAGAGAGAAAGTGAGAGAGAGAAAGTGAGAGAGAGAAGCGATTAAGAGAGACAAAGAGGACTTACCGGCGACGGCGAGGCTCGGCGGCGATGGCGACGGCTTGGCGTTGGCGCTGGGGTTCGCGAAGGACTGAGGAACGAAGGGGCGTAATAAAAATGATGCGTAATTAAAAATGGGGAAGATACGCGTATATATATGAATTTGTTACCGACGGACGGAGTCCGTCGGTAATACCGGCGGACATAGTCCGTCGGTATTACCGACGAAAATACCGACGGAATTTAAAAATTACCGACGGACAAAACGAAATTTAAAAAAATTAAATTCCCGGTAAAATAAAATAAATTTCCGTCGGTAAATGAAAAGTTTCCGTCTGTTTCTAGTAGTGCAATAACAAGGTCTCCTTTGGAAAACAAGCATGTTATCACATATCAATAAGAACATTCATCACTTTAACAAATTTGTATTTAAATAACGTAAATTACTTTGGTAACAATATTATTTAAACAATGAATAAACTTGTTTAAGCATATAATTAATCATACTTTAGGGATGGAAAATATATGTGATCATAATTAAAGCATAGGTCCGGTCGGACCGAAACTAATACCCGGCCGGACCAAATTGATTTACCAAACAACACTTTCTTGAAAAAAAGGCACCCTTATAATCACATGCTGAAGAACCAAGAAACATATTACGAACCATTGCCTATCCAAAAGGCACTTTAATGAATGCTGTTTCAATAGGCATAAATTATTATTATTATTTCTTTATTTTTTTTTTTAAAGAGGACCAAGAAAAAAAAAAACAAGTTTGAATAATGGTCCGGTCGAACCACAGCCACAACCCGGTCGGACCTCAATGATTTCCTTAATATCCAATTTGTTGAACTGTAACCAAAAGGGATGGCAGTGACCAAAAAGGCATGATTGTTCATGAAATGGTGCCTCTTCATGAATGATAGTAATTTCACAAGACCATATGCAATGATATATGGTATATATAAATCCACATCATTCGATAATTATGAGATGTCAAACTTTTTTTCAGAAAATAAATTTTAACACAAACAAGTATTAATATGGTTAAGCAAGTAGATCCAGATTTGCACACTCCGTGCATCATACAATATCGGCTATGCAAATGGGATAATCTCATACTTAAATTAACATGGTTTAAACAAGTAGACCTAGATTTACACACTCCAAACATCACACGATGTTGGCTATGTAAATGGTGTAATCTTGTATGAACCATTATTTTCAAAAATTGAATGAAGTTCTTAATTTAATGGTGACTCAATTTTCAACCAAAGTAAGTAGATCCGCATACTCACAACACATTTAAAAAATGCGTGGCTATGCATATGAACAAACTCACAACACATCCAAGGATGGTGACTATGTTCAAAAATGGGATAATCTTACATTAAGGGTTGAAAGCCTTTTGAGTAAAACCAAAAAAATCAGAAATAGAATGAAGTTATGAATATGATACTCTTAGACAAGATGAGTATCATGAACAAGAACAAAACCAAATGAAATCATACAAGAATTAAAGCATAAGGCTTTATAAGAATTTCAAACTTAATCTAGTATATGAGCAGGCTCTGATACCAATTGTTGGAACATAAATGATCCATTAACCATGAACCGACTCACAACTAGATTAAGAAGAGATGGAGAAGAAGAATAAGACGGAAGCGTGTACCTTGTGATTCCATGTTTGTTCTTAGTCTTGATCTTGTTCTTGAGTAAAGAGGATGAAGTAAGAAGATAGATTTCAAATTAGGGAGGAGTAGATCTTCTAAATGATGAGTGCCCTTAATCTCTTTAATCTTCAATACTTAGGAAGAGTTTTGACTGAATGAGAATAATATAACTAGTAGATTCATAGGCTTGATGGATAGGCCTTTATATAGAAATCCAAGGGGCACTTCATTTAGGGACTACACCTATTGATATATAAGACATTACCATTATGCCCATCATTTAATGGTATACTTATATTATGGAATTCTACATATTATGTTGAGTTCTATACTTTATACCATATATTATAATATTAATCATTATATTATTAAGTATTTATATGTTATATTAATCCATGTTCTTACAAAAACATGACATATATTATTGGTACTCTTGATGTTTATATACAACTCCTGACCTAGATTACTTGACTTGCAAGCTAAGAATTCTAGAGAGAAGATTACAACAAATATTGTAAGATATCTACAAATAATATGAAATAGAAACTAAATCAGAATATATATACAAAAAGAACTATGAATCTTTTTGTATTTTATCAGGCCCCCGCAAGATGGACGTTCCATGGAAAAAGGCCAATCTTGGATAGCAAATGTTTGAACCGAACTTGAGGAAGAGTTTGGTGAGAAGGTCTGCAAGTTGATCACCACCTGAAATGTGTTGAACCCGAAGCCGTTTTTGTTGAACCATCTCACGAACGAAGTAAAAGGCAAGGGCTACATGCTTCATATGTGAGTGAAAAATCGGATTGGCAGAATAATGAGTTGCACCAAGATTATCACAATAAATTGCTGGAGATTGAGTTTGCCTAAAACCAAGTTCAGAAAGTAAATTGCTAACCCATATCACCTCAGCAGTAGTATCAGCTATAGCATGAAATTCTGCTTCGGTAGATGAACGTGCAAGAGATCGTTGCTTCTTAGATGACCAAGCAATGAGATTACGACCAAGATAAACAAGAAATCCAATTGTGGAGATATAATCGTCTTTGTCGCCGGCCCAGTCGGCATCACAAAAAGCATGAAGAGATAAAGGAGTGTCGCGGTAAAGTTGGATGCCCAAATGTAGGGTACCATGGAGATAGCGCAGAAGGCGCTTGAGAGAGACCCAGTGACTAGCTTGAGGGTATTGCATAAACTGTGCTAACTTATTAACAGAGAAAGCAATGTCCGGTATAGTGATGGAAAGATATTGAAGGCCACCAACAATAGAACGGTATTCTGTTGGATTACAAATAGAGGTAGGCGGATTATTATGAGTGAGATTTGGAGAGGTAGCCATAGGAGTTGGCGAAGGTTTAGAATTTAACATGTTATGACGAGCTAGTAAGTCATGGGCATATTTAGATTGAGTTAGAAGAAGACCATTTTTGTTGAGTGTGACTTCGACTCCAAGGAAGTAAGACAAGGGACCGAGATCTTTTAGGGAGAATCGAGAAGAAAGAGTTGTGATGAATTTTGTCAAGAAAGAAGGAGACGGACCAGTAACAATAATGTCATTGACATACACCAAGAGATAAAGTGGGGAAGAAGATTTTGTGAAAATAAAAAGAAAAGAGAAGGATCAGCAAGAGATGGTTGAAAACCAAAAGAAATAAGATAGTTTTTGAGTTCTGTGTACCAGACACGAGGAGCCTGTTTTAGATCATAAATGGCCTGACGAAGTTGACAGACATGAGAAGGATGTGAGGAGTCAATGAAACCAGGTGGTTGAGACATGAACACTGTTTCATGAAGTTGACCTTGTAAGAAGGCATTATTAATATCAAGTTGTCGAAGTGACCAGTTGTGACTGAGAGCTAAAGATAGAAGAAGACGGACAGTGACAGGTTTCACAACAGGACTAAAAGTGTTAGAATAATCGACACCGGAACGTTGGTGAAACCCCTTCGCTACAAGGCGAGCTTTATATTTTTGGATAGAATTGTCAGGGTTATATTTGATCCGAAAAATCCACTTGCAGCCGACAATATTAGGAGCAGTATGAGAAGGGACAAGAGACCAAGTATTATTGCGGGTTAGAGCCGCATATTCCTCTTTTATGGCAGCCCTCCAATGAGGGGTGGAAAGAGCCTGCTTGACGGTTTTGGGAAGTGAACATACGCCCCATTCGCATGCAAATGCATGGGAAGTTTAAAAATGAGTTTAGAAAATGAGACGGAACATACAAGTGTGATTTAGAAAACAAGAGAGTCGCCACTCCATTTTTAAGAAGGAAACTTCGAAAAACCTTTTGTAAAGAGAAAGATGGGTTCGGGGGTCAGGTTACGTTTTGGAAAGAACAGGAAGTTCACCCAAAATGCCTCATAACGAGTCTTTCTAATCTAACATCTATTAAATTCAACAAGTGTGTGCCATGTGTGAGACATGAGAGATAAAAATGCTTTTTTTATTAATAAGATGAAATAAATACCAGTTGTGAACCACTTTGAGCGGGGGGTCACATCCCAAGTACAAAATTTAGGAACAGATTACAATTTGAAAGGTAACCTCTGTAAGTGGCTAGGTGTGTCGCGTGACACAGAGAGCCATCTGCAGAGGTTTTACAGACTTGGCTTGCAGAAGAAACAAGGCAACATTAAGATCAAATTACACCATACATATATCCCAGAGACCACAAAGATCAATAATCAATAATCAACACTCAAGAGAGTATGGATATGAGTGATCCACACCCATCTTGATGAACAAGCAAAGACACATCAAAATGACTCAATAGCAAGAAATAACATGAAAACAACCAATGATTCACGTAACACAGGACTAGAACAGAGATTTCATAATCAAAACTCTACACTAATCATCAAATTAAGCATGGAGATGAATGAATAATAAAGGAAAAGAGAGAGAGAAGGAGAAAGAGTGTCACCTTTGTAGACCACAATTCCTAAACCAAGTTAGGTATAGAAATCTTCAAATATCAGCTCCAGAACCAATATCAAACCAAATTCAGATCGAATTAGATGATGTGTGTGATGTAGAGAATTGTATGAGAGAGAGAGAATTGTGTGTGAGAGAGAAAGGAATTGTGTGTGTTTGATAAACTACTATGTGTACGCGCTCATTTTGGCAGAGTAACTCTAATGTGTCGAAAAGGGATCCAGAAATGGGAGGAGGAGGCTCTATTTTATAGGTGGCTGGGAATGGCATACTCTGTCGCACGACTTTGTATGTTCATTTTCCAATGGCACGATTTGTCGCGTGACATAAGGAGCCACAACCGCTTTTTGGCGCCAAATAACTGTCCAGGAACCTTCTTGAGTAATTCCCTATAGGTCCAAAAGCCTGGATTAATGCCCTATAGGTACTATCTTAGTGAGGAACTTACGGAAACTCCTCGAAAGTCTCGAAATAAAATATAAATGTACTAAAATGCCCCTAGTGCACTTTTATTGTATAAAAGGCACTGTACGAGTCGCGAGTTGGATTGGGGTACTCACTGTAGCCCCTCAGCAATGTCATTTATGGAAGAAGTGGGGTTGTCGATAAGAAAGGATCCCAAGCCTAACGAGCGACTGATGGGAAGAAAAGAAAGAAAGACTAAAGTGGTCAAATGGCTGAACCTTTTGAAAAAGGATTCCTATGTATCCTTAAGAGGGAATCAAGCCGGATCGTAGTTCAATCAAGTGAGAATGTGCGGTGCCTCAAACCAAAGCGGTATGGATTACTATTATGGGGAAGTCGCCCGAAAGTTTGACTATTATGGGGAAGTCCCCCGAAAGTTTGACTATTATGGGGAAGTCACCCGAAAATTTGACTATTATGGGGAAGTCACCCGGAAGTTTGACTATTGAGAAATAGACAGGAAAGTGCCATGGGAAAATGGTAAAATAGGTCACATGAGCAAAATTGAAAATTGCATGTATAAGATAATGATAAAGTTGCATGGATTGTACTAAAAATTATGATGATGAATGAAAATTTACACTATTTAAATCAAACTAATTTTATTAAAAAAAAAAGTGAGACGGACTCAAAAGAACAATAAACAGTTTTGTAAAGAAAATGGGACGGACCCGAAACGAGTATGATTGATTTTGTAAAGAAAGTGGGACATACCCAAAGAACTAACGATGATTTTATTTTTGGAAAAAAAAAGTGGGACGGACCCAAAGAAAATATCGATGATTTTTGTGAAAAGGTGGGACAGACCCAAAGCAAATATCGATGATTTTTGTGAAAAAGTGGGACAGACCCAAAGAAAAAATATCGATAATTTTTGTGAAAAAGGTGGGACAGACCCAAAGAAAATAATCATGATGATTTTTGTGAAAAAAGGTGGGACAGACCTGAAGAGAATAATAATGATGTTTGATTTGTAATCATAATATGATTTCAAGAACATAATGATTTGTAATTGACTGAGATATGTTTTTAATACCTGTGATGTGTTTACCTGCAGGGATTGCGCATGAAAGGATCACCTGAGGTGATTGGCCATCTTTGGAAGAGCTTGTCGGGCAGTGCAGATGTGTCACGTTCACCCAAGAGTATGGTTTGTGCGGCTGGGTTCGGCCAGTTCTTTGAGATGATGACGAGGGTGATGATGATGAGACTGACCCTTATGAGCTCGAGTCCACTGTTGTTGATGAGGTTGATGAGTATTATTGTATGGAGACTGAGTCATATCAGACTCCTTCAGACGATCCAGATGAGTCCGAGGAGGATGAGGGCGATGAGGATGAGGAGAGTGATGATGGTGATGAGGAGGAGGAGGAGGAGGAGTCAGAGTAGCCCCCATGATCAGATTGTGACCATTTGATTATTGTACCTTGTGGCTTGACTATTGCACTTTAGACACTTTATTATTATTATGCACATCTTTGTACGGATTTGAACTTTTATTTATGCTTTTATGCATAGTTAGCTTTATTGCACGAGTCCATCCATTTGAAAATGAAAAAGGGGTGATGATTTTATGTGTTTATGGTTTATGGGGTGATTGTGTATATGGGTTTATGTGTATATGGTTTGTATATGTATGTATGATGTATGGCCAAGTGAACCCTCTCCCATGCGTTTGCGAAATGGATGGGTGATATGTTGCAGCATAGACAAGTCGGGGACATGCCCTGGTGAGTGCAGATTGCAGCAACTTTGTTGCTGTCTGATGACAGGTTTCTTCCCAACCAAGCTTCATATTCGTTTCAAGACCTACACCTTTTCCCAGGATAAGAATCACAGGAGCCCCAAGTGGAGTAGACATTAACTTCAATTGTAAAGCTAGCATTAAAGATCGAGACTGTAAAGCAAGCCCCAGAATCTACACAGAAGATCCTATGTATAAACAATTCCTTTCTGCCTGACAGAGCCCCGGTACGGAGAAATTTTTGCGAACCCAGAATGCTAGCTAGAATCCTGATCGGATTCGGTCACCCAAAGAGATCTCGAACTGAATCTGGTGCAGCCCCTGTGTTGACGAAATCCCTGGGGAGTATTTGTGAACCCAGGAAGTAGACTCCTGTTATAAGTAACCACCCAAATAATCCATGCACTAAGTCTGGTGCAACCCCACTTTGACAGAGTGTCATGTTACAGAACAAGGTTACCCATCCTTTTATTTGTACCCTAGTCAAACAGTTATTGGAAAAGACTCGAAAATATATACATGCAGGGGCATATTTTTTTGAAAAGTAGGAATGAATCCCGATTTTGTGTAAAAAACTCGCTTTGGGTTTGACTCTTTTGAGAGAGTGTAATCATATCAAGGTTTGTAAACAGTGTATGGAAGCCCCTACTGATAGAAAATCAGTGTTTAGCTCTATACTCCTATTTTGTAGAATAAAGAAGACTTAACGAGACATATGAAAACTTGTTTTATTCACAATGATCACAAGACTGCTTAAAACCCTTTGTTAATGTTCGGGTTATTCAACCACTAATCCTGATATGAACAAATATTTTTATTAATTAAGAGGAGAAAACCAACCGATATCAAGGATCAAATTTACTGGAGTGTCACCGAGAGACACGGATGCGAAACCCCAGTGAGGCATTCACGGAAAGTGTTTTTTGGGGAACAGGAAGGAAGTGAATTTTCACAAGAGTAGGACAAGTTCCTCATCTTGAAGAGGAAATAAAATATGCTCACATAAAACGACAAATGAAAGAACTGAATTTGCATAATCTCTGATTGATGGTCTTGAACCATGGTGTACTAGGTTCCAATTTAAGCAAGCAATGAAGTTTTAATTTGATTTAGACCTTGATTAAATTGGGACTAGACTGTTATCCGGTAGGAACTGTAGCTAGGTTTTAGGGTTTCGATCGGCCATTGGGTGATTTTGATCTTTGTTTGCATCATGACCTCTTGAGGTGAGAGGCCGACTGGGCTTTTTTTTTTTTCTGACTTAAACCTCTAAAGATGAGAGGTTGGCTTTCAAGGATGTGTTTGGGATTTCTATGGCGACGAAATTGTGGTTGCATCTTCACTGCCTCTAAGAATGAGAGGTCAAATTTGGCTTCACCGAGTTCAAGGGTGATGGGAGTATCCTCTAAAAGTGAGAGGATGGTTGAAATCGGTTGGCAGGTGTTGGCGAGGGGAAATCCATGTTGTCTCTTTATGGTTTACGAGACTCCCTTTGAGTAAATAGCTAGATCAAGGTAAGATCTTTAAGAGGGCAAATTTACTTTGGGGGTAGTTGAGAAGAGGTTTACTCCGTGTTCTTTGGTCATCATTAGTTGCTTTGAGAGAATCACTAGGGACGAGGTTTTATTTTTTTGTGCTATTTTTGAGAACTTCTGCTAACCCCTAGTGCGGATCGTTGAATTCCGCCGTTCTTGAGTTTAGAGGTGGTCAATTTTCCTATGAGTCATGGGAGCCCCTAGTATAGGCTTTTTCTTCTGGAGGTGGCTAAACGGGGTTTCAAAGCATGCCGATCTTGAAATGAAGGATATTGTTTGGTGAGGGTAAGGTAATGGCTTTCCTATGGTGAAAGGTTTCAGCTGCAATTCCTATCGGATGACCTAAATGAAATTAAGGCTTCATTGCTTGCTTAATGCAAATTCATTGACCAACGAAATGATGTGTATGATGAAAGATATGTGAGCATATGAGCCAAAGAAAGAGCACAGGAGATGCGAGATATGTGATTGGTAAGCCCCAACTTGAAGAGGTCATCGGTTGATTTTCTCACGCCAATTAATCTAAATATTAGCTATTTCAAGAGATTATTTGTTGAGCAGCACAAGTGATCATATAGAATAAAACCATTTCATTTAAATGTAATGTAGGTGTGCAAATGACGTCTCGAGTCTAGGAAGAAAAGAAATAAAGACTCTTATTACTGAAAGAACAATAACTAGTCCAAAGTGGACTCAACAGACTCATGTCCAAAAGGGACATTCTAGAACCTACGAAAACTGAATGACTTCTTCAACCTTGGATGGGAGGAAGGGGATTGTTGACAGTGTTGGGGCGAGGACCTTTCTCAATCTTCTTGTCATCCACGAGACCTTGAATGATCCTCTTCAAAGTGATGCAATTATTGGTAGTGTGACCGGGATACTGGTGAAAGCGACAATACTTGCTCGTGTCCAGATTTGGGTTGGGGTTAGCGGGGCTATAGTTGTCAAGTGGTTTAATCATCCCAGTTCGAATCAAACCATTGAATGCTTCTTCGGTAGTCATCCCGAGATCATCAAATTTCTGTTGCTGACGGGGCTGAAACTTCCCATTGTTCTGACCATTACCTCCTCCCTGAAGATTATTGACACTGTTATCCTTGACTGTTTCTTTTGCTTTCGGGGCCATTGAAATTGGATTTGCTGCTCTATAATGGTAGCCACCACCACTACTGGCATTAGTGCTCGGAGTGAGATTAAAGATCATGTTCTCACTACGGGCTCCCATTCCAACCATCTCTCTCAAGTCAGGATACCATCCACTTCCAATAGCCTCTCTGAGAACTGGTTTCACACATGAAAGAAAAATGTCTTTCTGATCTTGCAGCGGAATTGGTTCGGACAACTCATTCAACTTTGCGTTCCATCTTTTGTAGAAATCAGTAATTGACTCATCATTCTTCTGAATTGTACCAACCAAATCATCCCTGGTTATACGCCATTCCAGATTTCCACGGTACTTCTCAAGGAAAACCTCAGTAATCTGACTCCAAGTGGATCGATTTTCTTGCTTAAGAGCGAGAAACCACGTCAAAGCAGGACCTTTGAGGGTGAGATGGAAGTGCAGAGCCATAAATTCAGGTGTGCAACCCATTGCTCCCATTGTCATCACATAAGTATCAACATGAGTCTTTGGACATGCAGTCCCATCAAACTCCATCTTTGGCATCTTAAACTTGTGAGGGAGAGCTTTCACTTGTCCTGGATCCACTACCTTGAGTCCACTCGTTCCCACGGTCAACTTATCAATCTGCTGCTGCATGACCTTCATTTGCTCCAACAGAGCGGCCACTTCGGGAGTTACATTAGAAGGCTGAGGAATAGTGGGAGGCATGGTTGAGGAAGGCACGTAATTGGTTGACTGGAAGAAAGGATTCTCAAAAGGATGCACTGTAGGCAAGGAATCTGGTGGAAGACCAAAAGTACTCAGGATGTTCAAATTGCTATCAAGCAGATCAACTGAGCTTGGCACTTTATTCCCGTACTGATCATAACCATTGAACTGCACCACATTCTAATTACCCAACTGCTGAGAACCTCCTTGAGCTGACATATGTCCAAACTAACTTGCGCCGGGCAACGAAGGAAAATGTGTATTCTGGAATGAAGAATTCTGGTTCTGAAGCTGAGCACTAGCAGTCAAATAAGGAGCTGATCCTGGATACTGAGTTGACACAAACTGATGCTGCGTAGGTGATAAATCGAAACCATGAGTTGACCCCATCAATGGCTGAGAAAACCCTCACTGGGACTGATCAAACGGAGGCTGCAGAAATCCTTCTTGATTGAAATGATTGCCAGAGAACTGATAATGACTTTGGTATTGGGACCCATCTTGTAACTGAGGACCACGAAACTGAATGCCCGGGAAACCTTCCTGATGAGGGGAATTCAGAAGCCAAAAACCCTGAAGACTTTGCTGAGGCTGAGACTGATGACTATTCTAAAACTGCAACCCAAACTGACTAGGAAGCATGGAAGCATTAGGATTTGGTGACGACGTCAAATCATAGAAGCTTGGTTGTAGCCTTCCAACATTGCCAATATCACCTTGAGGATTCAACTGCATACCCTGATTCTCAGCTTGGTTTGGTTGAGATGCCGGAGGAGGGGTCTTACCTGGAGCATTCATACCTATCCCATGCGCTTGCATGCGGACGGGGCGAAAAGCATAAGTAAAGGGAGGAGGTGTAGCATTATAGGTGGGTTGAGGAGGGAGAGAAACATTTTTGGCCCCAAGGTCAGTGTTATTGGCATCAGTGATCTCTTCGTATGACCCATCCTCATGCCTTATCACGACAACTCCACGAATGCGCATCGATTCCACAAAGTGCTCATGCATTTCATCTTCCCTAGCCTTAGCAACCTGAGCAAGCATCTGGGCCTCACGCTCACGAGCAAGAGCGGCTTCAAGGGTAGCCCGCAACTCTTCAATAGATAAACCTTCCGCACTCTGCTGACCCATGGCATGCGAACCTCCAAACTGGTTGATCATAACATTCTCTGCACTAGACATTTCGGTCTCTGAATCAGATGAAGAATACCACTCGGATACTGTGACTGCTTTCGTTGCCTCAGGAACACGGACTAAACGAGCACCAGGAATTGGAGCACGGAACCAACTTGCCGTAGCTGCAGAGGGAAAGAGCTTTGATAAGGTGTGGGAGAGGGAAGAAAGGGAAAGGAGATGGACTCGCGCAAGTTTGTTATTAATGTTCAAGTAGAAAACAATATCTTTTAGAAGTCCTAGGGACGGTTGGAAAAGGAGAAGCCTTCTTTTTCGCAATCTAAACCTCAAATGGGAACCTAGGGATATACCATTCGAAATATACCCAATGCATTGTATAAAAAATTAATAATAGTCAATAATACCAATATAAGACCAAAGCTTTCTGGAGCGGACGAGTAGACCAAATTTCTAAAAAAATTCGACTGCATGACGGGTAATTCCTGAAGAATTTCAAGAAAAAATTCAGCATGACCTCTCGTCGGTACATGTTGGCAATGCGGCATGATCTCTTGTCGAAATCATGTTGCAATGGCAACATGCCCATACGTGCTAGGTCGTGTAGGTATTATAGCCTATGATTAAAATTCATACAATTTATTTTAGTATATTTGAAAATGGTGTATCAAAAACCAACTGTATAAGGTAGGCTGAAAAAGTGTGATCCAACCTAGGGGTGCATCTAGGGTGCCAGGATTGATATCAGGCGCTCAAACGTAGGCGACATACATCACCGTCCGCGATGCCGTCAATCGCCCCAAAAATGGGATCTAGAACTAGTGAGGTAGTGTGCGGTTGACTATATTACATTATTGAGAAAAAGATTTTTTTCAGTCCTTTTTTATTAAGTTTTGAAAGAGATGACAAAAGAAAACCCCACTCACACTAGAAGCCACAGGGTACAATAATAAAAAAGATCACAATCTGATCAAGGGGACTGCCCCTCAATCAAAACCTGAACAAAGAAATCCAACCCTGCATAATGGCCAACTATGTCGCGTGGCAAAGGACAAAGATGGCACGACTTGACGCACCACTCGACAAGCCATAATTCCAAAACTCCATGCAGGAACAAGAACCAGCTCCAATCATGGCAAGAACTCATCTCATAGCCTCAATACAATAGAATAAGTACACACAGAAGCATGGCAAGCATGGAAGCATAGAAGATGCACACATAAGGTCACTAACAAGTAACACACAAGTGAATATAAATGATGTTAGAAAGAACGAAAGCTTGACCCACTATTTGAAAATTCAATTTCCCCAGCAGAGTCGCCACTAAAGATACGCCCCATCCGCATGCAAATGCATGGGAAGTTTAAAAATGAGTTTAGAAAATGAGACGGAACATACGAGCGCGATTTAGAAAACAAGAGAGTCGCCACTCCATTTTTAAGAAGGAAAACTTCGAAAAACCTTTTGTAAAGAGAAAGATGGGTTCGGGGGTCAGGTTACGTTTTGGGAAGAACGGGAAGTTCACCCAAAATGCCTCATAACGAGTCTTTCTAATCTAACATCTATTAAATTCAACAAGTGTGTGCCATGTGTGAGACATGAGAGATAAAAATGCTTTTTCTATTAATAAGACAAAATAAATACAACTTGTGAACCACTTTGAGCAGGGGGCCACATCCCAAGTACAAAATTTAGGAACAAATTACAATTTGAAAGGTAACCTCTGCAAGTGGCAAGGTGTGTCGCAGGACACATGACCTAGTCTGGATAGGTGTGTCGCGTGACACAGGATCTAGTCTGGCTAGGTGTGTCGCGTGACACAGAGAGCCATCTGCAGAGGTTTTACAGACTTGGCTTGCAGAAGAAACAAGGTGACATTAAGATCAAATTACACCATACATCTATCCCATAGACCACAGAGATCAATAATCAACACTCAAGAGAGTATGGATATGAGTGATCCACACCCATCTTGATGAACAAGCAAAGACACATGAAAATGACTCAATAGCATGCAATAACATGAAAACAATGAATGATTCACAGAACCTGGGACTAGAACAGAGATTTCATAATCAAAACTCTACACTAATCATCAAATTAAGCATGGAGATGCATGAATAAGAAAGGAAAAGAGAGAGAGAAGGAGAAAGAGTGTCACCTTTGTAGACCACAATTCCTAAACCAAGTTAGGTATAGAAATCTTCAAATATTAGCTCCAGAACCAATATCAAACCAAATTTAGATCGAATTAGATGTAGATGATATGTGTGATGTAGAGAATTGTATGAGAGAGAGAGAAATGTGTGTGAGAGAGAAATGAATTATGTATGTTTGATAAACTACTGTGTGTACGCTCTTATTTTGGCAGAGTAATTCTAATGTGTCGAAAAGGGATCCAGAAATGGGAGGAGGAGGCTCTATTTTATAGGTGCCTAGGAATGGCATACTCTGTCGCACGACTTTGTATGTTCATTTTCCAATGGCACGATTTGTCGCGTGACATAAGGAGCCACAATCGCTTTTTGGCGCCAAATAACTGTCCAGGAACCTTCTTCAGTAATTCCCTATAGGTCCAAAAGCCTGGATTAATGCCCTATAGGTACTATCTTAGTGAGGAACTTACGAAAAGTCCTCGAAAGTCTCGGAATAAAATATAAATGTACCAAAATGCCCCCAGTGCACTTTTATTGTATAAAAGGCACTGAACGGGTCGCGAGTTGAATTGGGGTACTCACAGGAAGATCAGTGGGAGAAGAAAGGGCAGCAAGATGTGCATACTTAGGATTAGGTTTGATGATGTTGTTGGAAAGGCGAGTGGTAATGGTTCGAACAGGAGGAGGTGGAGGTAAGGGTGGAGGTGGGGAGGGAACTTGGGTGGTTGAGGGAGTGTTGGCAGAAGATGGGGTGGGTTCGACAGTAGGATTAGCGGCATACGGTAAAGGTGGTATAGGGGCTGGGGTCTCGGTCGAGGAGGAGGAAGGGCTGGGGGATGGAGATGGTGCGACTGAATGATGCCATGATGGAGATGTAGGTTGGGACGGGGTGGGTTGAGATGGTGGAGGGGGAAGCAGAATAGGTAAAGAGAGTTTACACCATTGAGATGGATTAATTTTTAGAGAAGTGTCAGAATGAGAGATAGAGAAAGGAAGGGAAAAGTGTTTTCTACAAATTTGACATGTCTAGGAGTATAAATTCGATTGGTGGAAGGGTCAAGACAATGATATGCACTTTGTGGAGGAGAATAGCCAACAAAAATACATGGAATGGAGCGGGGAGCTAGTTTGTGAGGTGTATATGAATGTAGCTACGGGTAACATAGGCACCCAAAACTACGCAGTTTGTTGTAGTTAGGAGATTTTTGAAAAAGGCGAAAGTAAGGTGAGTCATTGTTGAGTGTGGCTGTAGGAAGACGATTTATAAGATATGTGACGGTAGTGAAAGCAAAGGTCCACATGGTGAGGGGAAGATTGGCATGAGAAAGAAAAGCAAGTCCAGTTTCGACAATATGACGGTGACATCTTTCGGCATAGCAGTTATGTTCGGGAGTGTGGAGAGGTGTAGTGAGATGAGAGATGCCATCTTGTGAGAGAGAGGGAGTGAGCTTAAGATATTCGCCACCATTATCAGAAAATAATTGAATGATAGGTCTATTAAAATACTTTTCAACAAGAGCTTTAAAACGAGAAAAAGTGGCAAAAGTATCAGATTTTTGTTTTAGGGGGTAGATCCAAGTGTATTTGGTGTGATGATCGACAAAAATAACACAATATTTAAATTTGTCAATGGAATATATGGGGGAAGTCCAAACATCGGAGAAAACAAGTTCTAAAGGAGCATTAGTAGAGAGAGAAGAATCGGAAAAAGGTAATTATGGCTTTTATTAATGTCGCATGCATTACAATTTGAAAAATGACTAGACGGAATAGATAAAGAAAATTTTTTCTTCAAAAAAGAAATAATTGGAACTGCAGGATGGCCAAGACGATGATGCCAAGAGTGAAGATACTCGGAGATTCCTAGAAGTGCTCGAGGAGAGGGAGGATGCCATAGGTAGACTCCATGATCACTTGTGCTATGGAGTAGAATTTGATGAGTTGTGAGATCCTTGACAAAGAAAGAGGAAGGTGAGAATACAAAATAGGCATTGTTATCTTGACATAATTGTGAGACGGAAATAATATTGTGAGATATAAGAGGTACAAAAAGAACATTATTGAATTGTAAAGATTTGGAGGAAGAAGGAAAGGTAAAAGAACCTATTTCAGAGATTGGGAGAGAAGACCTATCACAAATTATCACATCATCGCTTCCATTATAAGGATTATGGAGGAGAGGTTAGATAGGTCGTTGGTGAGGTGATGGGTTGCACCCGTGTCAAGGAGCCAGGATGGGGAAGGGGATGGTTGAGGGGCTGTGGCCGTGTGGGCCTGTGGTTGCGGAGAGGAGGTGTTGGGACGAGGAGGGCAAAGGGTTGTTGGAGGGTTGGGGAAGACAACACTTGGATAGTCTCGTTTGAAACGACGACATTGGGATATGACATGGCCGGTGTAGCTACAATATTGACATTTACCCTTAAAAGGGTTCAGATTGTAAGAAGAAGAGGATGTGGGTGTGGGAAGGAGAGGAGGAGAAGGATTTGGGCGAGTGTTTGGTTTGTAGGAGGGTTCAGCCGAATTAGCTATGGTCGAGGCAGGAGAGGCCATGGCAAGGAATTAGGGTGTGTAGCTGAAGAGAGAGGAGAAAGAGGGGCTGCCGAAAACTAAAGAAGGGTGGGGGGTTGCCGGAGAAAAAAAAGAATACGAGGGGTGGATCGAAAGCTCTGATACCATATAGAAGAAACATTATTTGTGAGAGAGAAAACATGACATATATTATTGATACTTTTGATGTTTATATACAACTCTTGACCTAGGTTACTTGACTTGCAAGCTAAGAATTCTAGAGAGAAGATTACAACAAATATTTTAAGATATCTACAAATAATAGGAAATAGAAACTAAATCAGAATATATATACAAAAAGAACTATGAATATTTTTGTATCTTATCAATATATGCCGCTCACGTGAGTTACTTAATGGGTATTTTTGTCCATAAATGAAAAAATAACCTAAATTTACACAATTTCAACTATTTTCACACCATCCATCTCTTACCTTTGTCTTCTCCATCTATCTCCCTCCCTCTCTCTCACACACATACATACACAATAGTTGTAGTGAGAGAGAAATTCCAAGGTCATGTAAATCTCTCTTTCCGGTCCCCGCTTCTGCATTTACTCCTTCAATCCTCTCCACACCTAAAACAATGCCCATCTTCCCCTTCTTCATCTTCTTCTTCATCTTCCTTCTATTTACATCCGCCATTGCCGCCACCCACAACCGGCATACACTCCACCAACACTTCTTCCCATAAGATTATTTCCTCCCTACTCAACCCCCATCCCCTCAACCACCCACCCCTAAAATCCCATGCTCCACCTCCACAACAACTCCTAATGAACAACCATTTGATGGAGAAAATCCCACGTGTAATAAAAACCTTGTAAGTATACAAGTACCGATGTAGCAGTGTATGAAAATAAATGTCGAATCACAGAGACTTGTATGAATAGTAAGTGAATTTAATTAATGTAAAAGTAACCAAGGGGGGTTTGTTTTTTATTGATTAAACTAATATTGAAATGGCAAATAAATTAAACTAATTAAAATAAAGCAAAGATTGAATTCAAGATTGACAACGGGATTCACGGATTGAGTTTCACAATACATCCACTTTATGCTATTTTATTACTTAAAGAAGACATCAATTTCATTCTAGGGTTCATTCACAATATCATGAGTTGGGACGGTTTGGTATGCGATTTGCAACTCAAATATTCTTTTTTTATTATACTTCCAGTTACGTTTAATATAATAATCCAAGAAAGCCTTAATATCGAAAGAATATCTGAACCTAAATCAATTGATTTCAGTTACGTTCTCAATTAGGTCTAAGTAGTAAAATAGTGGTCATATATCTATGCCTGAGTTATCGTAGCAAAAGATACCCACAAATTCTAGGGTCAAAAATATCTAAACATAAATCTGAAATCCTAGAACGAATTAAACATATTTTACCACTCAAGAAAGAAATTGAATTAAGATTGTGAAATTGCCCGGATCCGAGAGGCAGCGCGATCGCGCCCTGACATTTGGCATTTCGCATTTGCGTTTTCCGTTTGCGTTGGTGTCGCATTGGAAGTGTCTCGCTGTGTTTTGCTTGTAGAGTCGCCACGCCGTTTTGATTAAGCCCAAAACATTGAAAAAAGGCATCAGTTTAAAAATAAACTGTTTTTGTGTGATGAGATTTTTGAGTTCGGAGGTCAGGTTACTCCTCGGGAAGAGAATATTAGAATATTAGAGCTCACCCGAGTAGCCTCGTAAAAACGAGTCTTTCGACACCCCTTCTTTCTTTAAATGTTGTGTGTGTGTGTGTGCGCTTTTAAAAATGCATGCTGTGTTGGATGTCTACATTGTACACTGCTTATTGAAATGTATTGAAATAGTAATGGAAGGAAGCCTTACCAATATTGGTTCGTATCTGTCTTTCGCTGGGGAATAGTGTTTGAGGATGGAATAGTGCTTCGGGACGGACCGGGATTACTTCGGGATGTGTCGATTGTCTGCGGACAGAGCTTTGGCGTGCCTCGGGATTGTCAAGTGTGCACTCGGGTAGAGTTTTGGCGTGCGTTGAGATTGCAGGGATTGTTGGTTGGATTCGGGCAGAGGTTCGACGTGCGTCGGGATCGTCGGTTGCGTTCGGGCAGAGTTCCGGCGTGCGTCCGAGTTGCCGGTTTGACTCGGAAAGAGCCGGGACGCCTCGAGAAAGACCAGGCAAGGTCTCGGAGTACCACGAGGGGCCTCAGAGTACCTCGAGAGTGCCTCGGGGCAGCGCGAGAGCGTCTCGGGAGCGGTCGGAAGGGCTTTGGAGCACCACAAGGGAGCTCGGAAGGCCTCGGAAGGAGTGCCTCGAAAGGACTTAGAGGGGGAGCCAGAAGGCTTAGGGAGAGAGTAGAAGAGGATGGTGTGAAAAATGAGGGAGGGGGAGCCCTCTATTTATAGTGTGAGAAAATCTGCAAAGAGGTCCGTACGGACCTCTTAGGTAATCCAAAATTGTAGTTTTCCCAGATTTAGGGAAATCTCGTGGACTTTAAGGGGATTCAGTAATTATGAGGTTTGGTAGCAAGAAGGTCCGTACGGACCTTTTAGCATGCAAAGAGGTCCGTACGGACCTTTTATGCTTTTCCAATTTCTGCATAATTCCCAAAAAGTCCTTTTGTGTTTTTTTGTCCCAGAAAGCCCCCTGATCTGGTTGGTGGTTTTTTGGGCCTTTGAGGGTTTTTGAAGGGTTTTGAGGGTTTTTTTGAGGGTTCCGGGTGTTCGAGACTGCGTTTGAGTGAGTCTGTGGTGTTTCCCGGGTGCTCAGAAGAGGGTGATCCAGATTGGGGTACTTATAGATTGAAAAACTATAGCATAAAGATCATGTAATATTAATAACCAATCCGCAAATCTAATTAACTTAGCTACTCATATTCATAATAAAAATTACAGAATTAAAATCAAGAAACATAAAACTGGACTTCAAATCGTAATAAAAAAAACAAAGGAATTACTTCGTGAAGTTCCTGTGCTTGCCCAGAATGAATATGTAACGACCCGAGCCCGAAGCTCGACCCGCTACGTAGGCACCACACACTGGCCCACTAAGCAGCTCCTCATTTGGGTCAACCACAGCCCATCACAGGCCTCCAAAAGTCCAATGGATGATTTGATGCTTAATAGTAGTGTATGGGCCTTCTATATATCACACTAAATTCCCACATATTTCCGATGTGGGATGGGGGATATCACAATCTCCCCCACTCAAACCCTTGCCGTCCCTGGCAAGGTCAGTCAATGCCCAGATCGTACCCCCGGGCTAGCTCGCAAGCCTTAAGGCCGGGGTTCTGCTCTGATACCATTTGTAACGACCCGAGCCCGTAGCCCGACCCGCTACGTAGGCACCACACACTGGCCCACTAAGCACCTCCTCAATTGGGTTAACCACAGCCCATCACAGGCCTCCAAAAGTCCAATGGATGATTTGATGCTTAATAGTAGTGTATGGGCCTTCTATATATCACACTAAATTCCCACATATTTCCGTTGTGGGATGGGGATATCACAGAATAATACATAAAATACTAAAGTGGTTTCTATTTATTCATAGGTTTTCACTTTTCAGCGTGTAACCAAACCTTATACCAGCACCAATCCGGGCCCATTTCCAAGCCCAATTCGCCTTGATCCGGCGGTCGCCCAAGTCCCTGAGTGGTCGCCCAAGTGTACAGTCATTTTTTGTCTGTTCTTTCAAGTTTTTATCCACAGTTGTACTTTGGTCACTGTACTTTTCTCTTTTGCAATTTTGTCACTAAACTTTCTATATTTTCACTTTGGCCCTTAAACTTCATAATTTCAGTTTAGTCCCACATTTTTCAGAATTGCAATTTGGTCCCAAAACTTCCCAAGTAGGCATTTCTCCTCTTTTTCTGTCAAATTTCACTTCAGTCCCCGTACTTATAAAACACTAGAAAATACATTAAATTCTCAAGATTTCAAACATAAAATAAGCTAGGAACATATCTTTTGGATTGGTAAAACCACATACATCACCTTTCTTCCCCGAATTCCCTTCCCCGCCGCCAACTCCGCCCTCTCCTTTGGCTCTCTCATCTTTCGCCTCCTTCCCACCAACATATCTTTCCTTGCACTCCCCTAGTCACCCAAATCTAAGTCTGTTTCCACCAAGCTCGTTGCCACCGCCATCGCTGCTATACTCGCCACCGCCATCATTATCTTTGAGTCCATTTAGCTCAAGGCCGAAGTCGCAGGCTATTCGAACCTCTCCTCTCTCTCAAGCACCACCACCACCTCCTCCGCCTCCCTGTTTGACCACGTTTTCTCCATTGCCACCCAATAGGTCTTCCCAGAGAGAGAATCATCCTCAATTTATTGTCTCCGGAGAGAGATTCAAGAAAAAGTCAAGAATCATCACCCGGTCTGTAAACTTTCTACCCTCGAAAGTCGCATTCTCCACCAGCATTTAGCAATTCAGTGTCCATTCTTCCGCCACCACCACCACCTCCACCAGCGGCAACAAAGGATTGAACAAAAATACCCCTTAAGTAAGTCACGTGAGCGGCATATGTTACACTATTGTTAGTTTTTAAACTGGGCCTCCAAAATTATACTCCCTCCGTCCCACAACAAGTGACACACTTTGCCATTTTGAGCGTCCCACTGATAAGTCACACTTCCTAAAATGGAAACTTTTTAATACTTCTTTATTCATGGAACCCACTTGTCATACTCACAACACTTTTCAAATTTACTATTCTCTCCACTCATTCTCTCTCCTACTCAACTATCTACACTCACAACACATCAACCTTCTCACTTTTTCCTTAATTCCCGTGCGAAACAGTAACTGTGTCACTTGTTGTGGGACGGAGGGAGTATATAATTACAAAAAAAAAAAAAAAAAAAAAAAAAACAAACAAACTCAATAACCAACTTCTAACTAATGCAAATTTGATAACAAATTGAAACATCTTGACAAACTCAATTAAATAAAATGCGATTTGCCTATTTTTATTTAATCCTAATAATCTGATTTTGAAATATTTAGCTATAATTTTAATTTATTTGTATTGTAACTGCTCTATTGTTCAATAATCTTAATCTGATTTTGCAAATTAAAGAAACTATTTTGATGTTATACTATTAGTTTTTTCTTTCATATTTTTGTTGTTATCATCTATTATTGAAATTGTTGTTATTTTTAATTAATCAGATTCCTTAAGAACGATAAAATAGGCTAGCTATGATTTCGATCGAGAAGAAAATGATAGATAAAGTTGGATATTTAATTTGATTAATGATTTTGCTTCTAAATATGTCAGAATAAGCGTGTTTAAATAGTCTATATAAAATGTGTATTGTATTTTAAATTACCTACTTTAAAATATAAGGGTCCCGATTACCTACATTAAAATATTAGAGGCCCAGTTACAAAGTTTGCTTAGAGTCCTAAACAGGATCAGCCCTGGGCTCAATGGCTATCACGCCAATGTGACCCCCAAACGTTTCAACCTATTATTCTGTCCCATTTTTCTCCACTCCTCTGTGCCTTGAGTCCATGACCAAGTGAAAGAAACAAGCTTTTCGGCAATGTACTTACTTTTTGGTGTAGGTAAAACAAAACCTAGTTGACACACTAATTTTAAATATTCCTCTGTTCTAAAAAATTAGTCCAATTAATTTAATGTAATACAAAGTTGTCACTTAATGCAATGTAATTATCAAATTCATTTTAAATAATGCAATTTTTGTTTCAAATAACACACGAAATCTCCATCTTTTCATCTTCCAAACATAACAGACTTTAAAATGGTATCAGAGCAGGTCCTTACACGTGCAGGATCAACGGCCCACGATATTACTCCGCGCAATCCGATTAATAAGTCCACGTTGTAAGCCTTTGACAAAGTCCGGCTACACGTGAGGGGGCGTGTTAGAGATATTATCCCACATTGGGAATTGACATACCTTGTCTATGACATTTAAAGATCATGGACCACTCCCTTTGACACCAATTGGTTTTAAGGTGGAACCTCATAGAGATATTATCCCACATTGAGAATTGACAAACCTTGCCTATAACATTTAAAGATCATGGGTCACTCCCTTGACACCAATTGATTTTAAGGTGAAACCTCATACTTTAAGAGATAGTGCGTTGCATGGGTTGATAGTTGGTTTAATTCCATGAGGCTCCCTCTCCCCAAATCATTCTCCATAAAAATTCAATCGAGATCCAAAAATTCACACACTATTGAAGGTCGAGATCAAAATCACATAAAACTCCTCACTCGTCAGCTTTTATACCCCAAGGTATAGGAGTTATTTTTTTTCACATTTTTATAGAACAAATGACTCTTATATCTAGATATAAGAATAATTCCAATTTTATAACCTTAGGTATAAGAGTGTATTTTTTTTTTAAATATGAATAATTGTGAAAAAAAATACTTTTATACCTAATTATAAATAGTCTTATACATTTATATATATGAAGATATAGGAGAAGATTCTTTAATAAACTACAAGTATTTTATTATTATTTTTAAGAAAAGATGAAAAAAAATGAAAAAAAAAATACTCTTATACCTAGGTATAAAAGTATTTATAGTTTTATACCCTTTGGTATAAGAGTGACGGGGGAGGAGTATATTTGAACATGGATTTATGTGTAATTTTGTATCTCGATTGGACTTTTACATCTCGCTTAGGGGTCGTAGGGTCCTCAGGCCTTGATAGTTTTTCCCTAGAATTATCAGAACAATTAATATTTTAATTTTTTTTTATCAAATTTCAATCCAACTGAATAAGAAATCATTTTCTTTTTCAAGGTAGCAAATATTATGGAAAATCATATTTTCCTCATAGAAAAAAGAAATATTAAGGATTCAAAATATGCCGCCAAGTTAAAATCTCAAGTGCATCAGCGAAAACTGCAATTTTGATGCTACAAAAAATGTGCTCACCGAAGATTCTCAATCTAGATAATGGGTATGGTGGTCCAAGGACTCGAATCTCCGTTTGTGATCTACAAAACAAGGCACCGTTAGGGTGGGGGGTCTTTTCCCTCAAAACCCTCCGGTGTTATAATCATCGGTCCATCCTTTGAGTATAACCATATTGAACATTTTAGATAGATTTTAGGGTTTTGGGAGGAAGAGAGAGAGAGAGAGTGAACCTGGATCCCCCTTTCTGGAATGAGACCCTGCCTTTATATTTAGAGTGTGGATGGGCTTTTGCCCTAAAGCCCACTTGTCCATTTTCACATTTGGGCCGCCATAATCTCCATTGGGTCTTGTATACCATGTTTTTCATTACCATTTTACCCCATAATAATATTGGATATTTTCCATATAGTTATTATGTCTCTTTTGCCCCTTAGGCACATTATATTTTTCGTAGAATTTTCTATGGCCGCATCAGTAGCCCCCGACTCCTTAGCTCGGTTATTTATGAGCGAGTAAGGAGTATTTAACATTTTCACTTCTTTGAGTTGACCCTCTTGATTTATAATAATAGAAGTCTTTCATAGACCAATTTGTTGTATTTCACTCTGATTATTAAGCAGTTCAGGATGCGAGCCAATTAAGTAGTTCGGGATGGCCCCCGAGTTGAAAGTTAGCGAGTCGCTCCCAATTTTTATGTAAGAGACAGTGCCGTTTGGTCGAGATAACATATACGCTAGTGTGAATAATTTTCTTTAATTTGAGTTGTAGCCATGTGTTGACGATATGGGTACTCTAGATATATTTTTTGGTGAGAAGCCCCCGAGTTGGGAAATGGGTGGTTGCTCCTCGTACTTCATACGAGTGTTGGTGGAGCTTAGTTGAGATAAATATTATAAGCTTGAGATTAGCTGGGTCTCCATATAATTTTGCCATTTATACCTTTTTGTATGAAATTTGAAAGGAAATTTTTTTCAATTTTTGCAGGTTGACAACCAGCCATATTTTGACAAAATGAATGTGACTTGTTTCACTTTTTTGAATTTTCTTTTGCTCTTTGATGTCGATTCGTGCAACATGTCTTTGCAGATACCAAGTTTGTTTTAGCGGGTGCTAAAAATTTCAGCAAATTTGTTTTGTCTTGGTTGGGTGCGTACCCTTTATTCCCCCATTTGAAATAGTAAGGCTTGTGTTTAGACAACTTTGCTAGAAAATGTGTCAATATACTTATACCATTTTTCATGACTCTTTTGTGTCAATACGCGAGTTGTTTGAGTAGCATCTCGCCTATTTTTCATTAGAAAATATGGCATTTCGCCTAGTTTTCCTCTTTTAAAATGTGGCATTTCACTAATTTTTTTCCATTTAAAACATGGCATGTCGCCAAATTTTTTCCGATTTAAAATATGGCATGTCGCCAATTTTTTTCCGTTTGAGACATGGCACTTCGCCAAACCTTTTTCAATTAAACTATGGCGCTTCGCCAATTTTTTTTTTTGTTTAAAATATGGCATTTCGCCGAATATTTTTCATTGAATTATGGCATTTCGCCAACCATTTTTCGTTAAAATATGGCATTTTGTCAACCCTTTTTTCATTAAAATATGGCATTTCGCCGAATATTTTTCATTTAATTATGAAATTTCGTCAACAATTTTTCGTTAAAATATGGCATTTTGCCAACCCTTTTTTTCATTAAAATATGACATTTCGCCAAATACTTTTCGTTTCCATTTCCATTTCGCTTTCATTAATCTCGAATAGAGATATTACTTGACATTTTCCAAGCATTCCATTTTGTTTCTATTTCCGTTTTATCTCGTGTGGAGATTTTACTTGGCATTTTTCAAGTATTCAATTTTCATTTTCATTTCAATTTCATCTCACGTGGAGATATTACTTGGCATTTTCCAAGTATTCCATTTTCATTTCCATATGATGGTATTTCGCTTCAATACCTGATGCCTTGAAACCAGGTTTTTAATTTTTCCTACAAGTTTGCCGTTTGAATAGCAACTTGTCATGCATTTTGCTCAGGACCTACCTGAGCTCATCATGTTCTACTTGCTCAACTCGCGTTATTCTAATGAAGGCAGTTCACTGAGAGCGGGTTCCTGGTTGTAACACTAGGTGTCTATTATTTTTTTTCCGAGTTGCGCTTTGAATAGCAACTCACCATGAGCCATTTTTCGGCCTTGCCTCGTAGAGGTCATGTGCTTACGCCGTTTAGGTAATCCGCTAATAAAGGCGCTTTACCATTGGCGGGTTACCTGGTACCTTGAAACCAGGGTTTTGTTTTCCTACGAGTTGCTGTTTGAATAACAACTCGACATGAAGTTGACTTGGGACCTACCCAAGTTCATCATGTTATTCATGTCTTTATAGACATGCCCGCTCCGTTTCGTTTTCTCATGTTCGTTTTTGCTCGGTGCCTTTCAACCAAATCTTTGGGTCTCGGTGCCTTTAAACCAAGTCTTTTTCGGGGGAGGGTGCGTGCCCGCTTATATAGTCTTTGCATCTGACACGGTACCTACAAGATATGAGAGGTAGTCATTTGCAAATCAAGTATAGTATTTTCCATCTTTATTTGACATATTATGCAATAACATGAGGAGATAAGTGAAACACATGTAAATTATAATTACTAAGGCTATGCTATTCATTCCAAGCATATGATAATAGCACATAGTTTTTCAATGTTTAATATTTCAAAATTTCAAATAAGCAATGGGTTGATATTTGCTGTGCAATCGCAGCGGAAGCAATTAAACAATAACCAATAACACACAAACAATTGAGAAATCGAAAGAGAAAAGAGATGGAAATTGATTGGGGTTTGAACCTTGCCTTTGTATTATTATGTGCAATATCTCTCTTGGTTTACATAGGATTACATAACATATATATATTAACTAAACCCTAGCCCAACCAAGACAGAAAATAACCCAAAAGCCCGTCTGTCAAAACCCCCCAGACGCCGCGAGGCGCCCGCCCCAGAATCTCCAGGCGCCCGCCTGGCAAACCGCAAGCCACGACCACACCTTCTGCCAATGAGGCGCCCGCTTCGAATTCCCCAGGCGTCCTCCTCAAAGCCACCACCAAGACCCCTAGCTTCGGCCACCCAGACGCACGCCTTGGCCCAGGTGGGGCGCTCGCCTCGGCATCAGAACGTGAGCCACCATCCTACAATCTCCACCTTGGTGAGTGTTCACCCAACCCAACAGAAGATACAAGGAACTGGCTCGAAATGCCCTATCTCTAACAGCTAGAGATGTGTAACAAATCCAAGAAATGCTTGAGCTTGTCAGCAGTAACCGGCTTCGTCAACATATCAGCAGCATTCTCCGTAGTACGAACCTTCTCTAACACAACCTCACCCATATTGATCAACTCCCGAATCTTGTGAAATCGCACATCAATGTGTTTTGTCCGTTGATGATAAATGTGATTCTTCGCTAAAAATATCGCGCTTTGACTGTCACAAAGCAACTTCACTCCACCTTGCTGAATGCTCAATTCGTTGACCAAACCCTGAAGCCATAAGGCTTCCTTTGCAGCTTCAACCGCTGCCATGTACTCCGCTTCCGTTGTAGACAATGCAATGATGGACTGAATCATAGACCTATAACATATAGGACCACCTGCAAGAGTAAATGCATATCCCGTAATCGACCTCCTCCGATCCAAGTCACCCGCATAATCTGAATCAACATATCCCACAACAGAAAGCTCCTCACTCTTACCTCCAAACATGATGCCATAACCCATAGTGCCCTTCAAATATCTGAGAATCCACTTAACTGCTTCCCAATGCTATTTACTCGAATTCGCCATATACCTGCTAACCACACTAATGACTTGCGCCAAATCTGGCCTAGTGCAAACCATAGCATACATGAGACATCCCACTGCTCTTGCATAGGGAACCTTTGACATATTCTGAATTTCTTCAGTAGAACTCGGGGAATCTGAGGCAGATAAATTAAAATGACTCGCCAATGGTGTCTTCACAGGTTTTGCATCCCGCATATTGAACCTCTCCAACACCTTCTCCACATAGCCGGCTTGAGACAACCACAATCTCCTAGATTTCCTGTCTCGGCGAATCTCCATCCCAAGAATCTTCTTGGCTTCCCCCAAATCCTTCATGTCAAACTCTTTACTCAACAAGGCCTTCAACTGATTGACCTCGTTCTTGCTTCTACCCGTGATAAGCATGTCATCCACATACAGTAACAGAAAAATATATGAGCCATCATCAAGGCTCTTCACATATACGCAGCAATCATACTCACATCGCTTGTAGCCAATATGTACCATGTAGGAGTCAAACCTCGTATACCACTGCCTCAGAGACTGCTTCAGCCCATAAAGTGACTTCTTCAATCTACAAACCAAACGCTCCTGCCCGGGCTCCGTGAACCCATGTGGTTGCTCCATGAAAATCTGCTCATCTAACTCACCGTGTAGAAATGCAGTTTTCACATCCATCTGATCCAACACCAAATCATAATGCGCTACAAGACCCAACACAATTCGAATGGAAGTGTGTCTCACAACAGGCGAAAAAATCTCATTATAATCCACCCCCTCTCGCTGCGAGTACCCCTTTGCTACCAATCGAGCCTTGAACTTTTCCCCCTCTTTTTCTGATACTGCTTCTTTACGCTTAAAGACCCACTTGCAACCAATAGCACGCTTCCCTTTAGGAAGCTCCACCAAATCCCATGTATTGTTCTTGTACAATGACTCCATCTCCTCCGCCATAGCAGTTACCCACTTATCCTTTTCCGGACTGTTTATTGCCTCCTTAAAAGTACTTGGGTCTCCACTACTAAGAACAAGAACATACGAAGCCATGTCTTCAAACCCATACCTGACCGATGGCTTGATTACTCTCTTAGGTCTCCCAACTGAAGTACTAGCCCCTTCAGTTTCCTGTGTAGTTACCTCTGAATCCTGAAGAGAGAGATTCGCATGAGTTTCATCCTCATGTAATTCCACCTCAATAGCTTGCTTCTCGCTCCCTTTGCTTTCTGGCACCTTCTCCTTGTCATCTTGAGTACACTTCAACATAGCCTTTTCATCAAAGACTACATCCCTACTGATCACCACCTTGCTTGACTTGGGATCGCAAAGCTTGTATCCTTTCACACCTGTTTCATACCCGAGAAAGACACACTATTTTGACTTTGGGTCAAGCTTCGACCTCTCTTCACCAGGAATATGCACATAGGATGGATACCCAAACACCCGGATATCAGTGAAGTCTACCTCATTACCCGTCCATACCTCCTCCGCAAATCTGTTATCCAAAGAGACTCTAGGTGATCTGTTTATCAAGAAACATGCCATACTCACTGCATCAGACCAAAAATTCTTTGCCAACCCCGCATTGAATCGTAGACACCTAGCCCTTTCCGCAATAGTTCTATTCATCCTTTCAGCCACACCATTTTGCTGTGGTGTCTTGCGTACTGTGTAGTGCCTCTTGATTCCATGCTCTCTACTGAACTTCTTGAACTCGCCATCTGTGTACTCTATCCCATTATCACTTCTCAAACACTTGATTTTTTGCCCCATTTGATTTTCCACTTCAGCTTTCCACACCTTGAACTTCTCAAAAGTTTCTGACTTGTGCCTCATGAAGTAAACCCAAACCTTCCTCGAAAAATCAACAATAAACGTCACGAAGTAATAATGTCCACCTCTAGATTCTGTTCTAACCGGCCCCGGCCCCCACACATCTGAATGAACATAATCGAGACTGCCCTTTGTTGTATGCTTACCCGTCTTGAATTGCACCTTGTTTTGCTTTCCAAGAACACAATACTTACAAAACTCAAGTTTGCAAGTCTTCACACCCTTCAACAACTTTCGTTTATGAGGTTCCCGCATTCCCCTTTCACCCATGTGACCAAGCCTCATATGCCATAGAAGGGCATCAGTATCAACCTTAGACTCAACGGATGTGACTCCACCTACAACCGTGCTCCCTAGCAACCTGTAAATTTTCTTAGAGCCCTTCTCACTCTTCATCACAACCATAGCACCCTTCACTACTTTCAATCCTCCACCTTGTGCTTTATAGGATATACCGTTTGCATCCGAGGTACCCAATAAAATCAAATTTTTAGAAACCTTCGGAACATGTCTAACATCACATAACGTTCTAACCACACCATCATACATCTTAATTCTTATAGTTCATATGCCAGCAATTTTACAAGTAGCACCATTACCCATAGTAACTATACCAGAATTAACTGACCTGTGGGTATCGAACCAATCACGATTCGTCGTCACATGAAACGAACATGCAGAATCCAGAATCCAGCCATCTGTCGGGTGCTCCACAGCTGATGAAGTCGTGAGCATATCTCCATCCACATCCTCTGAGCAATATTCAACCACATTAACTGACTTTGAAGATCCTTATTTGCCTTTACCGTTCCCCTTCTTCGGACAATTCTGCCTCTTGTGCCCCTTCTGCCCACACTTGAAACAATTCCCCTTATACTTCTTCCTTGACTGCGAATGGGAATTTTGCCTCTGCGAATTATCCCGGAACTGGGCTCTCCCACGTTCCTGAATCTCCTTCACAAATAACCCCTCACCCGCAGGTTCTTCAACGGACTTCTTCCGTTTCTGAAAAGCTAGAAGAGCTTCTGTGATCGGTTGCAATTCCATAGTATCCTTCCCCCAAGTCAACGTAGTAATAAGGTTTTCGTATGTTGAAGAAGAGGGCAATGAATTTAACAGCATCAATGCCTTGTCCTCCTCCTCAAACATCACCTCCACCCTAACCAAATCGTTGAGTATTTGATTAAACGTGTGGATGTGAGATTCAAGGTCCGAACCCTCTGCCATCTTAAGCCCATACAGCCTTTGCTTTAGATGCAACTTGTTCGAAAAAGATTTTTGACATATACCTGGCCTCCAAAATCTCCCAAACCTTCGTCGATGATTCTTCATCGATCACGCGATACACCACCTCATCCGCAAGGCACTGCCGTATAGAAGATACAGCCCGTTCTTGCAACTCCTTCCATGGACCTTCTTCGACATCATCGGGTTTAGTTGAATGCCGAAGAACTTTTCCCAAACCTGCTTGAACCAGAAAATCCTTCACCCTCCTTTGCCACAATGCAAAGTTTCCATGCCCATCAAACTTCTGAACATCGGACTTCACGGTGATATAATTAACCCCAGCCATCGCAACCGTGCTCTGATACCAGTTGTTGTGCAATCGCAGCGGAAGCAATTAAACAATAACCAAGAACACACAAGCAATTGAGAAATAGAAAGAAAAAAGAGATGGAAATTGATTGGGGTTTGAACCTTGCCTTTGTATTATTATGTGCAATATCTCTCTTGGTTTACATAGGATTACATAACATATATATATTAACTAAACCCTAGCCCAACCAAGACAGAAAATAACCCAAAAGCCCGTCTGTCAAAACCCCCCAGACGCCGCGAGGCGCCCGCCCCAGAATCTCCAGGCGCTCGCCTGGCAAACCGCAAGCCACGACCACACCTTCTGCCAATGAGGCTCCCGCTTCAGCTTCCTCAGGCGTCTGCCTCAAAGCCACTACCAAGACCCCTAGCTTCAGCCACCCAGGTGCATGCCTCGGCCCAGGTGGGGCGCCCACCTCGGCATCAGAACGTGAGCCACCATCCTACAATATTGATAACCCTGAGATTGAGACACTTCTCCTTTTTACTTGTCATATTAACGTGTATTTCCATAATGCACATTTCCACAATATTAAGCAATAAACAACTAAATAGAGAGCATATAATTCTCATATTTCATTTTATTGGACATTAACTTTCTTATGGCATAATTTCTTTTTATCTATTATTATCAAGATAATTCCATACAATTTATTAATTTACCCATTTTCCAAATGAAGCAAAAAGATCAAGACACAACTTGAATATTGGCACAAAATTTCTATTTTTAAATAAGGTATTTATTTTGAAGCCACATATATATTTGTATCATATTTGATGTGTAACTGATCGGCATGTTAATGTATCGCATAATACGTAAAGGTAAGTATAAATTTCCAACTTTGTATGTTTGTGAGACAGTAAGGTTATTCCACTACATGATATACTTTGATTATTTTAGCATATCCCCTTTCACTGTTCAAGAAAGTGACAATTATTTAAGCTTTGATTTTAGATAACCATTTCCCATTTGAGAGCGAGCAAGAAGTGTACACTAGCATGACAATGTACTATTAACTTTTCTAAGAACTATCTTTCTATTGACATTCAAGTGAAACAAATAAAATCCGTTTCATTTTTTGACAACAAATATTTTCATATCACATTTCACTTTTTGATGAGCATAATAATACTGATCTATACAAGATGTAATATGGGCACAAATTTGCATTTCGAATTTAACATTTCGAAGAGCATATTCAATATAGCACATGTATCATATAAGTAGTATCACATATGTAGGCATGAATTTTTGTTTTATTGTATATTTCCTTTTTGAGAGAGAAAGCATATACCAGGGTGCATGATAGTATCAAAATTATTTTAATGAGTGTTCGCAAAAATTATATAATTGTGCTTATCGTAATTATCTGCTTTCTTTCTAATGACATAAGCAAGCTGATTTCTTTCTAATGACATAAGCAAGCAAGTCGCATATGCACCATATATTGAATAATTCCATTGTATATTGCACATTTAGACATCATTTAGCATATATTTATATTTGCGGAATAGTGGGGACGCATGAAAGAGACTTAACAAATGTTAAGAAATGGAAATAGACAACCTGAATTATTGTGGTGTACGATGGTGAGTCGATCTCAATCGAAAATGTGCGAGTTGCACACTATTTTGATGAAGCCGCGCCTGGACAGGCTCCTTTTTACTTGTTTAGACTTTTGACTTTTTCATTTTAAATCAAGCTTTTCTCTCGACCTGTGAATACCCGTCCCGATGCAACGCGCATTCGGAGGTTTAAAATAGTTAATCATATAATGTCGAATCGAAATGGGATATTCATTTAGTGACACTCGCTTTAAACCATATTAAAATATTAGTTTAAGTTTTGAGAGTCGCCACGCTGAAATAGCCCGGATCCGAGATAGGCTTCGCAGCCCCGGCATCTGGCAATCTTTCGCGTTGGAGCGGTTTGGTCTCGCCGTTTTGCTTTCGCATTTTGTAGAGTCGCCACGCCGTTTTTATTAAGCCCAAAACATTGAAAAAGGGCATCAGTTTAAAGATAATTTTAAACCTGTTTTTGTGTGATGAGATTTTGAGTTCTGAGGTCGGATGACTCCCTGGGAAGAGAATATTAGAATATTAGAGCTCACCCGAGTAGCCTCGTAAACGAGTCTTTCTGATACCCCTAATATCCTTTAAATGTTGTGTGTGTGTGTGTGTGTGCTTTTAAAAATGCATGTCAGTATCGGATGTCTACATTGTATGCTATGTATGAAAATGTATTGAAATAGTAATGGAAGGAAGCCTTACCAATGTTGGTTCGCGTCCGTCTTCCGCCTGGGGAATGGTGTTTCGAGGTCGGAGTAGCGTTCTGCACGGATCGGATTGCTTCGGGAGATGCCGTTGCTCCGCGGACAGAGTTTCGGCGTGAGTTGAGCTGGGCGGCTGCGTTCGGGCAGAGGTTCGGCGTGCGTGGGGATCGTCGGGATCACTCGGGCAGAGGTTCGGCGTGCGTTGTGGTGGCAGGAGTCACTCGGGCAGAGTTTCGGCGTGGTCTGGGATCGCTCTGGCTTGACTCGGAAAGGGCCGGGACACCGTGGAAAGACCAGGCAAGGCCTCGGAGTACCACGAGGGGCCTCAGAGTACCTCGAGAGTGCCTCGGGGCAGCGCGGGAGCGTCTCGGGAGCGCTCGGAGAGGATTCGGAGCATCACGAGGGGGCTCGGAAGGCCTCGGAAGGATCCGAAAGGGGCCGAGAATGCCTCGAAAGGACTTAGAGGGGAAGCCAGAAGGCCTAGGGAGGAAGAGAGAAGTGGGAGGTGTGTGAAAATGAGGAGGGGGAGCCCTCTATTTATAGTGCCAGATTTGGTGCAAAAGAGGTCCGTACTGACCTCCCCGGTAATCCGGTTTTTTGGTTTTCCTCGATTTGAGGGAATCAAAGTCAAGATGATGGAGGAATATTTGCAATTATGGTGTCCCCGAGTAATAAGGTCCGTGACCATCTTGCATGCAAAGAGGTCCGCACAGACGGACCAACTCTGTAGGGAAGTAATCATTTTCCCTGGGATTTGAGGGAATATTGTGGACTTTAAGGAGATTCAGTAATTATGACAACAAAGAGGTCCGTACGGATCAATATTGCTTTCCCAATTTCCTGAAAAATTCCCGAAAGGTCCTTTTGTCCCTTTTTATCCTGCAAAGGCTCCTCCCTTGGTTTGGTTGGGTTTGGGTTTAGAGAGGGTTTTGAGTGAGAGGGGTCGCTGAGACCGCTGATGAGTCTCGCGTGTGTTTCCCGTGTGTGCGAAAGGGCGTGATCCGCATTGGGGTACTTACGTAAGCCCTCGACGACGTCACTTATGAAAGAAGGGTCTCCGATAAGATAAGTGGTCCTAATCTGATCGCGTGCCAGGGAGAGGAAGTGACCGGGAGGCCGGGCCACAGGACGTGGCGGTGTCCTATCGTGTGACCGCATAGCCGCAGGCCGGACCTCGTGATAGGATTCCTACGTATTCCTCAAGTGAATCAAGCTCCTGGTCGTAGTTCGGGCGTGGTGAGTGTTTTGTGAATGTGGGCGTGGTGGTGCCCCGAGTGTCAGGTGACCGCCGAGGCCGCGCGAGGACGTGGTGGTGTCCCGCGACCGCATAGGTCGATGGCCGGACCCCGTGATAGGATTCCTACGTATCCCCGGCGGGAATCAAGCCCGGTCGTAGTTCGAGGTCGTGAAGTTTGTGAGTGCGGGCGTGGTGGGGCCCCAAGTGTCGTTGGTGACCGCCGAGGTCAATTGTGAGGACGCGGTGGTGTCCCGGGATGGAAATTTTACGATTTTCCTAATCGGGTGGTTTAAGGCCTTCCGGCCGAGATAGTCATTGAGGACTCAACTGCCTTCTGACAAGGGCCGTGCCATCCGAGGACTTTTCGCGACATGGCTGTGCTGAGGACTTTGAATCGTCTTTCCTCGATTTGGGCTGGGCGGGACAGCACTGAGACTTTGAATTGCCTTCAAGAAGCAGGCCACGCCGGGAGGACTTTGAATCGTCTTCGGCGGCGAAGCGGGTGCCACGCCGGAGGACTTCAATCGTCTTTCCAAGGTGCAACGGCGCTACGTGCCACCGGGAGATCTTTGAATCGTCGCGGCAATGGGTGCCACGCGAGGACTCTGAATCGTTTTCTTCGCGGCGGCTGGTGTTACGCCGCGAGGACTTTTTGAATCGTCTCCTAGCGCAGCTTGATGTTATGCGGCGAGGACTTTGAATCGTCTTCTAGCCATAGCTGATTAGCATGCCACGCGGAGGACTTTCAATCCGTCTTTCTAGCCGCAGCTTGACGTGTTACGCGAGCGAGACTTTCAATCGCTCTTCTAGCCTGGGCAGCGCTTGATGTTATGCGGCGAGGACTTTGAATCGTCTTCTAGCCGCAGGGCTGCGGAGGCATGGTCAGCCTTTGAGACTTGATTGCGAGAGGCGTAGATCGTCTTCGTGCCATTGGGCATGTCGTATGTAAGCGTCAGACTTGGCGATGATCGCCAGGTTGCTGTTCATCATTGCTGGCAAGATTTACCGCTGCTCTCTAGGGGCTTACCGTGATTTGGCATTTCTCAGGGTTGAGGCTTCTGCGCTCGAGGATTGTATCGGAGACTTACGATGACCGCTGCTTGTTTTGCCGCCGAGCCGGGCAAGGATGCGATGCCGGTGATTGCTTTTCACCATTTGGCGATTCTCGGAGGCCGCTTCGTGCCTCGTGATTCAGACTCTGAGGCCGCCCTTTTCAGGCTTGTTTTGCCGTTGATGCCGGGCAAGGATGATGGCTCATGGCCTGGGATATGCGGCCTTGCATGACTTTCGCTGACTTGTTCGGGAGAGGAGCTGCTGGCCACTCTACTTCATGGCCTGGGCTTGCGTTGCCGTTGAAGTGGGCGAGGACCGGTCTTACACCGATGGCCTATGCTTGAATTGTCTTGGGGGATGCATGACCCCTGCAGTGGCCCTTTTCTCGTTGCTGGAAAGATGCGACTTCTGACTCCCTTCGAGGGCCAAATGGGTCGAAGCCGCTGAGCGCTGAGGCGTCTTCGGAGGCCTTGGCATTCGTGGCCGGGCCGAGGTGCTCAAGCTCCTTCTTGAATTGCCGGGTCGAGTGGGCGCAGGATCAGTCTTACGCCGACCGCCCAGGGATTGATTTGCCGTTGAAGCGGGCGAAGACCTGGGTCCTTTACGTCGATGGCCGCTGCCGAATTGCCGTTGAGCTGGGCAAGGACCTCGTCTTACGCTACGGTCGCGTCGACCGCCGCTGAAGGGCAGGACCTGGCTTACGTTGACGGCCGGTGATTGAATTGCCGTTGAGCTGGGCGAGGTTCGGTCTTACGCGATCTTACATTTACGGCCGGGACTTGATTCCAGTCAGTTGGAAATAATTGCGGCGAAGAAGCAATGGCTGGCACCGGTTTTACCGCGGGCTGACCGCTGAGGCTAAGGGCGATTGACGCCGGCCAGTGTGAGGACCGATTGATTTAAGGTTACAAGTCGATGAGACCGGATCTCACGTTGAATGGCCGGTGGTCAATTGGACAGAATGGGCGAGACCGGTCTTACGTTACGTCGATGGCCTGGTCGCCTACCGCGCGGGCTTGAAGACGCGAGACCATGACCTGGCTTTACGCTGATGGCATCGTTTCGGTTGTTTGTCGTTGCTGAGTATGACCGTATTGCCGGTAGCTGGGCCGTTTCTTTTCGTTGCTTGCTTCAGGTGTGTCCCTAGGGAGAGCCTATGATATGCCGACTCGCCGTTATGTGGCGACGAGGTCGTTTGCGAAGAAGATGGCGTCGAAGCCGCTATCTTGCCGTCTCGCGACGTGTGCCGGCGCACGAGCCTATGCCTTCGAGGCATTCTGTCTCAGACGTTCCTCCGCCTAGAGCCGAGCCGGAGCCGCAGCAGGAGGGACCTTTCGAGGGGGCGGTATAGCATGGATGCCGGACGTCTTCGGGAGCTCCGAGGCAGCAGCCTCTTTATCGCCTCTTCCTCCGCAGATCCGCAGGTGAGGGATCCTCAGTGAGCCTTCTTTCTTTCGATCCTTTCGTCGGATTTGATCCTCGGATTACTTTGAGTGGCAGCCTCCGGGGGCTCGGTACTCGATGAGCGAGGACGTGGCGGGCGAGTTCACTGTGGGATGCCCGACTTCTCTCTCTCGAGGACCTCGGCGAGGATGATGATGATGTGAAGAGTCGGATTAGGGTCCATTTGCTTTCCTCTTTCCATATCTTCTCCCTTTTTTTGTTGTTTAGCGGCAGACATTTGATATTCTGTAATAAAACACTCATATTTGCACGGCAAACAACATTTTATTTTAAGATGTAATGTCATTTTGTGATTTCCTGGGATTTGTCCTAGAAATGGTTGCTATTATTATTATATTTTGTGCATGCCACGTGAGCCGAGAGCGTTTGTGGGTAGCGTATGTTTGCCGGAATGGCTTTGGCCGTTGTTTGGGCAGCTTTGGAGCAAGGTTCATTGCGAGGACAGTGGTTGTTGTACCGTTTGGCCGGGGAAATGGGTTCTCGTTTGCAAGGAGGTCCGTACGGACATACCTAGCATGCAAAGAGGTCCGTACGGACCAACCTTGCTGGGAAGGACATAAATGCTTTCCAAAGTCTCGGTTCTTCCCTCATTTCCCCATTTGCAGCCATTTTCGAGCTTTCTTCCCCATTTTCTCTAGGAACCTCCATTTTTGCCATGGATTCTTCGTACGTCCCTAGAATTTTGCCGAGGCTTTCGCAGAGAGGCAAGCACACTTCCTTGAGCAGTTGAGAAACGTGGATGCGGCGCCGTATGAGGCATCGAGACGGGCTTTCGAGGTAAGGTTTCGTCTTTGCTCTGGGCTTGGTCTTTTAAGGAGTTGGTTCCTGATTGGGATTTGTTGCGGGCTGCCGCGAAGTTCTCGGGATGTTAGGAGGCACGTGTACTGCTTTCTCCTACAATGAAATGGTGCCCACTTTTGAGGATTTTCGGGCTTTGATTGGAGGACCGGAGGTGGAGGCCATCTCGCTTCCTTTGATTGGTGGTCTTCTTGTGAGCGTGAAGCTTGCAGACTTTCTTCACTTCGTTGGAAGAAGTGCAGGCATGATCCTTGATTCGGGTCATATCGACATTTCTCGAGCCGCCGAGCGGTTCATGGTTGATGACGAGAGTGACGCCTCTTGGGATGTATTTGCCTCTGTGCGTGATGGCGACGCTTTTTCCCGGCCGCCCTTGGCATTTGTGATGGCGCTTTGCTAGATGTGGTAGGGCACCTGCAAGCTGGAGAGAGGATATTGTCCCGTTGGTGTGGGAGACTCTTCATGGTATCGATCGTCCGGCGACCGGGGATCGGTTCATGAGAGGGGGAAGCCCCGCTTTGCTCACCTTGTGGCCGCGAGAGAGACTTCGTGCCATGCCCGAGGCTCCGACGTCGTTTAGCCCGCGTGGTCATTTGCTCGCCGACCTCTTGTGTTGGATATGGATCACCCGCCCGGGAGAGATGGATGGCACGGCTTAGTGCGCATCGATCCGCCGTGGGTTCCACACCTGGAGGATTGAGACTAGGAGGATCTTGGCAGAAGGGTCCTACGTTATCGTAGTTCCAGGTTTGTCTTGGTCCTCCTTCTATATTCCGTCGCTTGTTTCCTAAGTTTGGGATGAAGCAGAGCCTTTGTTGGGCTGGGATGACCTTGCTACTGCGGGGTAATTCCTCTTTGTATGGCAGCTTGGTGCCTTCTTGTATTTTCTGACGGTATGGAAGTATTCCGCTTTCCCTCCTGTGGTACTCCTTAGACGTCGGGAGCGTCGTGTTGACGACTCGCACCTGGCCTGGTATGAAAGCAGCGTGTTGGGCGCCCCAAGTGGTCTTGGAGAGCAGGCGTGTAGCGATTCTGGGACCCGGTTGCCGTAGTAGCTATTGCCTTAGGAGTTCCGAAGCCTGGTCTGACCCTTTGGATGTGACGGGAGACACTTTGTTTGACTACGAGACTAGAGTTGACCGACTGACGGGGAGAGGTCCTCTTTTGCAGACTCGCAGGGAGGAGACCCGAGCCAAAGCACGGGCGAATGAAGCCCTGAGAGCTACTGGATTGTTTGATTCTACGGGGAGGACCCCAGATCTCAGACTGAGAGACGCAGAGTTGGTTCACGTGAAGCGAAAGAAGACTCGCCGGGGACGAGGGAAGAAAGGGAAGAATGGCGAGGGGACAAGCGCAGATGGCGCGGAATGACCTCCTAGGTATCCATTCATTGCATTACAAACACATTATTTGTTAAATGTATTAAGCTGTCTTTTAGCATGTTGTGAACTTGAGAGTAGACCGTGCTTGAACTCATCAAGAAATGTTGTAACCGTTAGTGATTTGTGATTTACTTTTAAAGCTTTGTCGAGACGCAAGATCTCTTGTTTGCCTTTGCTTCTGTTGTGCACTTTGTCGGCGTCCATCTTTGGACTTTTCTCATTGCATTCGCGGACCGGGAAGCCTCGGGGCCCCGACGGCAATCCCCTTTCACGAGGCTTTGTGCTTGGCCGAGAGGTTGAATGCTCCCTTGACAAGTCATTTTGACGGTCTTTTTCGTAGCTTCCTTGCCTCTTGTTGCGTCGGGCTCTTGACCTCTTTTTTGCAGCTCTGCTTGAGCTTCTTTTATTTTTTATTTTTTTTTGTGAGCCCTTGCTCGAGCTCTTTTTTTTTTTTTTTTTTGTGAGCCCTTGCTCGAGCTCTTTTTTTGTGTTTTTTTTTTTTGAAGCGCGTGAAGGCAAAGGCAAGCCCCTGGCTTGGAAGCATACATGAGTCGCCGTTTGATGCCTTTGAGTGACCCTCGGATGTCCTTTTGATGTTGCCGCCGTCGTTTGACTTGGTCAAGGTGACTGGCCGGGCGTGTTTCTTGAAAAGTGCGTAGCTTGATGGAGGTCTTGATTGACATTCAAACTTTTGACTTTTTTGTGTATTTTTAGACCGGACCAATTAAGGTTGCCTACGTTCTCCTGACTAGAGGGCTCAGTCCGCGTAGTTCGACACTACATGGAGTGCCAAGAGATGCACAGCTTGTTCTTCTTTAGGCGAAGTATCTCGCGAAGTTTGCTTCCGTTGACCGGATTCATGAAGGGATTGCCGTCTAGGTCCTGTCGCCTTCATGGCGCCTCCGTGAGAAGATCTTTTGAACCACGAAAGGGCCGATCCATGTGGGTTCCCATTTTCCCAGCTGGGTTGGTTCGAGCGGGAGGCTTTTCTTTGAGTACAAGGTCACCTTCCCCGATGTCTCGGGATTTGACTTTCTTGTCGAAAGCTCTAGCCATCCCGCTTTGATAGGCTCCGGACGTGTTCCATGGCCTTTAGTCGTCGCTCGTCTAGCAGAGCTAATTCGTCATGTCGGCTTCGGAGCCATTCAAGTTCGTTGATGTCATTTTCCAAAGAAGACTCTGAGTGAGGGAATTTCCACTCGATGGGAAGGACTGCTTCCATCCCGTATGTCGTGGCAAATGGGGTTTCTCCCGTGGCTGATTCGACCGATGTGCGGTAGCCCCAAAGTGCAAGGTGCAGCTTCTCGGGCCAATCTCGTCCTCGGGTGGTCATTTTTCGGATGATCCGTTCGAGGGTTTTGTTTGCCGCTTCCACGGCGCCGTTTGTTTGTGGCCGGGAGGGAGAAGATTTGTGGCGTGTGATCTTGAATTCAGCCGCCAGCCTGTCGAATTCCCCTTCGAAGTGTGAGCCGTTGTCCGATATGACCTCATTTGGGATGCCGTATCGGCATATGATGTTTTCCTTGAGGAAATGCGCGACCTTCTTGGAGGTGAGTACCTTGTAGGACTTGGCTTCGACCCATTTGGTGAAGTAGTCGATGGCTACTAAGATGAACTCGTGGCCGTTCTTTGCTGGCGGGAGCGATTTTCCCGATGACGTCAATTCCCCAAGTGGCAAAGGGCCAAGGTGTAGTCATGCAAGAGAGATCGTGGGGCGGCGGATGATTGAGGTTGGAGAACCGCTGGCACTTGTCGCAGCCTTCGGACAAAGTGGATGCAATCCGCTCCATGGAGATCCAAGAGTAGCCCATCCCGAGAATGATTTGCATCGTGGCTCTGGCGTTCATGTGGGGACCGCAACCCCCATTGTGGACTTCGTTCATGAACTTGCTTGCTTCTTCTTGGCTGATGCAGCGTAGGAGTGGCCCGTGGTAGCGTTTCTTGTATAGCATGTCCCCAAGGATGACGAAGTAAGAGGCAAGGCATTTTCGGGCCATGATGCTCTTGGTTTTGACCCCTTCTGTGTGTGGGTCTTCCTTGTTCATGAAGGTGGTCTCCCCGTTCTTGAGGTATTGGAAGATCTGGTTATACCATGGCTCATTGACGGGCTTAGGTTCTCGGTTCGATCTCACAACAAAGAGGGCGTGAATTTCCTTTCGTCCGACTTTGAAGGGTTTGATTGCTTTTCCTTCGTGGATTTCCACAAGGGAGGCCAAGGTGGCTAAGGCATCTGCAAACCCGTTTCGGTCTCTTGGCAAGTAATGGAAGGTGACCTCTTCGAATTGTGTGATGAGGTCCTCCATGCAGCATGGTATTTTTGCAAGCCCGCATCTATGGTTTTCCACTTGTTGGAGATTTGGTTGATGATCAAGGCCGAGTCCCCATAAACTTCGAGTTTCTGGACATTCCTCTCGAGTGCGGCTTGTAGTCCAAGAGTAAGCAGCTTCATATTCGGCGGCATTGTTGGTTACCTCGAAATTGAGCTTTATAGCAATTGGGGTGTGCTCGTCCTTGGGATCCACCAAGAGCATACCGATGCCGTTTCCTTTTTGTTGGCCGCTCCGTCGAAGAACAAGCTTTCCATCGATTTTCGTCTTCGATTGCGAAGATTCCCTCGTCTGGAAATTGTGGTTCGGGGCCTCGAGCCTCGTCGGTGGGGAAATCACCAGGTTGTTCACCCATGGCCCGTCCCTTGATTGACTTTTGGTTTACGTACTTGATGTCAAATTCCGCTAGGAAGAAAGACCATTTGGCGAGCCTCATTGACAGAGATGGTTTGTCGAAGAGGTACTTGACTGGGTCCATTTTGGAAACCAAGTGTACCGTGTGCGATCGCATGTAGTGCCGTAATTTCCCGACAACCCATACCAGTAGCTGCGCAGGTTTTCTCGAGGGCTGAGTAATTGAGTTCGCTGCCTTGAAACTTTCGACTGACGAAGTAGATGGCGTTTTCGACCCGTGACTCCCTCTTTTCTTGACAGAGCATGGCTCCAACTGCGGTGTCGGTCACAGTTAGGTATAGCAACAGTGGCTTTTCCTCGTGGGGAGGACAGAGAATCGGAGGACTCACAAGGTATGCTTTTATTTTTTTCAAAGGCATCTTGGCATTCTGCGTTCCATTCGATGTCGGCGTTCTTCTTCATCGCTTGAAGATTGGCTCGCACATAGAGGTCAATTGGTTGACGAAGCGGCCGATATATCACAGGCGGCCCATGAAGCTTTTCACCTGCGTCTCGAGTTTGCGGTGGTCTCATTTCGATGATAGCTTTGATCTTTTGAGGATCTACCTCGATGCCTCTCTCGGTGACTATGTATCCCAAAACCTTGCCTCGCTAACCCCAAATGTGCATTTGGCGGGGTTAAGCCTCATTGAGTGTTTTCGGAGGCGATTGAAGAATTTTCTCAGTCTCGTGAGGTGTTGTCCGTCCGATCCCTTTGAGTGAACGATCATGTCATCGACGTATACTTCGATCTCCTTGTGGATCATATCGTGGAAGAGGGCGGTTCTTTGCCGCGTTGGTAGAGTAGCCCCAGCCGTTTCTTTAGTCCGAACGGCATTACTGCATGTAGCGAGGGTTCCCTGGGGGTTGTGAAAGCCGTCTTTTCTTGGTCTTCTTCGGCCATCTTGATTTGATTGTAGCCGGCAAAACCGTCCACGAAGGACTTGACTTCGAAATTGGTCAGTAGTGTCTACCAACATGTCGATGTTGGGTAGTGGAAAAATCGTCCTTGGGGCTTGCTTTGTTGAGATCTCTAAGTCCACGCAACAACAGTACTTTTCCATTGGCCTTGGTGACCGTGACGATATTGGAGAGCCATGTGGGGTATTCGATCACCCCGATGAAGCCGACGCGGAGCATTTTTTCGATCTCCTCTTTGACTTGTAAAGACCATTCTCGCTTGATTCGGCGTAGCTTTTGCTTGATGGGCTTAGCCTCGGGATTCAAAGGGATCCGGTGCTCTACAATGTTAGGATCTAATCCGGGCATGTCTCGGTAAGACCAAGCGAACACGTCCACGAACTCTTTGAGCAAAGGCAATAATGCGTCTTGCTGCTGTGCCGGTGAAGAAACTTCCGATTTGCGTCTCTTTTGGCTCTTCAGCGGTTCCCAAATTCACTTTGGTTAAAACCTCCTCAGACTTGGGCCCGGTTTTTCTCTCGTTTGACAACATGCTTAAAGATGTGCTTAATGTATTGTTCGTTTAATGTGTCCGCTTCTTTATCAAGTGAATCGTTATTAACTGTTTGTGTGTTAGTTAATTTATCGCTTGTTAAAGATGCAAATGAGAGGATACTCGGAAAGATCGAAGCATTCATTAAGAGCATACGGGAATACATTATTGGCAATGAGTTCGTAATCTTACGGCGTGAGGCCATCGATGACTCAAGAGACTCAAATTCAAAGCTAATGGACTCGGGATGAGTTTTGACACTAGACTCTAGGACTCGAGGGTCGACCAAGTTGTTCGATCATGTCCTTTTGGCCGGTGGGTCCGAGAAGGTGGCCCAGCTTATTGAGTGGCAATGAGCTTGATAGGAGATGGGGCTTGAAAGGCTTTATGTCACCGTTCCCGATCATTGCTATCACAGAGTTATCGAAACAAAATTGATTAGATCTCGGCATCTCGATTTCTTCTTTGAAGAGCAGTGGAGCAGTGGCTCGTCCCAAGCATCGTCTCGCGGAGTCTTTTGCTTTGTCTTGGGCATTACTAGCTCGAATGCGGACTCGTCCCGTTTGTTGAAGGCGTGGAGTGTTGACGAGAAAGTTTTTCGAGTTCTTCCGCCAAAGAGGGAGTTTTCCGAACCAAAATTCATTGTGAATAGTGGTGGTCATGGATCCCGGCAGGGGCGGTGTGTCGAGAAATGCTCTTCGGACAGGATTTGGCTTGAGGCCTCCGAATCTTGCCAGTTCTGCCGGAGCTTGTCCATGGTTGTCGGCCAGCTTTGTTTGGCACTGATCAGCTCTGTTCCCTTTTCTGAATCTTCTTCCAAGTTGTCGGCCTTCTTTGTGAAGTACTTGGTCATGTCGAAGCTGTAAGGACGAAGATCGGAGATGGCGTGCAAGCCTCTTTTGTTATCTGTGGAGCGTTTTCGTGCAGCTCGCTTGTCCTCCGCAATGTGTTCGGGAGTAGGAGAGTATCCCAGGCCGTGCAGGGTATTCTATTCTTTGATATTGATGATCTGTTGAGTGCCCTGATGGCGTTTTCCCAAACCGAGCCCCGGGATGTAGTTCATGTGCTTCATCATTTTCATCGGGGGAGGGATCTTGTCCCAAATCAAAGGCAGGTCTATGTGGCATACTTGGGCCTTTGGGCTTTCGATGGTGAATCCTGTTAGCATCATGCCATCATCGTCGGGTTTGATCTCTAAGACCGGGACGCCGTTTGTGTCGGTCCTTTCGTTGACTATGCTATCACCGTAGATGATGGTAAGATCTGTTCCTTGGATGAACTTTACGCACTAATGGAGAGTGGATGCCACCCCATTGATCTGGTGTAGCCAAGGGCGCCCCAAAATGGCAGTGAAGGTGATCGGGATGTCGATGACTTGGAAATCCGTTGGGACCATTTGTTTTCCAAACCACAGGTTCAAGGAGGCTATTCCCAAGACTGGGCGGGATGTTGAGTCGTATGCCTTGATTGCCTGAGTCGAGGGCTTTAGATCAGTTGCTTTGATCCCTAGCAAATCCATCATCTTGGCTGGAAGGACGTTCATGGATGATCCCCCATCTACCAACACCCGTGGAGACGACGCTCGTCCGTGAACCGTTATGTAGAGAGGCTCGTTGTGGTCGCCCCCAAATTTTGGAAGATCGAGCTCGTGAAGGTGATGATATTGCTTTGTAATTGACGTTGCCAATCATCTCGAACCGCTTCATCGGTGTCACCGTGATGGGAACCATGGTCCAGGCCGAGGCTTTCTTCCAACTTGAGCTTGTGCGGGTAAGATGAAGTGAGTAAGGACCAGAGTGAGATGTTAGCTGAGTGCGCTTGAGCCGTGTCAAGACAGGATCTTCAACCTTTGGGTCCAAGGTTTCAGCCTCTTTGGCGTAGGGCCCCTTTTCAACCCGTGGCTCGGTATGGCTGGCCTTTTGTCCGTCCGTGGAGGATTCACTATGATTTGACCGGAACGTGTCGAACATTCACCTACGGACTTATGGTTTTGCTTGTCTCTCCCGTTTACGTAGTGGGAGGAGCCTGATTGGCGTAAGGCCGGGCTCGCGCATTTCAATTCATTCACCGTCATAGCCTTTATCAAGCATCAATAGTGGCTTTGAGATCTTCCCAAGACAGGGGTTGGATTATCTGGACCTTCGGGCCTTCGGTGGCGATGCGAAGCTCGTCCCAGCTGATCATGGAGCAGACATTGCCATGGCCTTGTGCAGAACTAGGCTTGCTGGAGTAGATGACGTAGTAGTCAAACTTTCCTGAGGGTTCTCCAAGGGTTCCGACTGTGGGATCACCAGATTCATACCTCTTTTTCAGTTTTTGTTGAGAAGATAGCTTCTTCTTTCGTCGAGGACGGCCCTCGTTCATTGCATCCTGGAATTCCATTTCCGCACAAGCACCGCAATCGCAGACGTCCCACCAGATGTGTTCGTTGTTCGGCGGTGGTACCGGGACCTCAGGAGGCTGGATGGGCAAGCTTTCCTCTGGAAGGTCTTGTGGCCTTACGTCATAACTGCATGGCTCGTATGAGGGTAACAGGTTGACTTCTGGGAGACAATGAGAGATGTTAGAGGCTGTAGGAGCAGACATGGCTTGGGAAGCCCCATGTAGTTGGGTGGCTAAGGTTCCGAAGTGGTGCATGGCACCTTCGATCCAGGCTTGTTGCTCACCTTGACGTTTCTCAATAGCCATGAGGACCTGCCAAACTTCTTCCAATGTTGGGAAATTTCTTGGGGGTAAGGTCCCGTTCTCATCGTTGTTATCCACTGACTTGGCCATGGGGATTTGACGGACCGTCCCGGTGACAGAGCCGGGAAGGAGGTAGGACCTTGCCGTTTTGACACCGGGAGACGGGTTCCCGGGTACTCTCGACCACTCTCTCGTTAGCCGGAGGGGGTGAGGGGCAAGGTTTAGACACGGGAATGGCCTAACGGGATAAAAGGGGGAAAGCTCACGTGGCATGCGGTTTCCGTTTCTTTTATTTTTGATTTTTTTTTGTTGTTTTAATTTACTTAAACCATGTTTTCTCCGAATCCTAGGTAGGTTGGAAAAGATTGCTCTTGTTTTTCGCAACTATGCTAGATCCCGGGTCGATGGAGACCATCTCTGCGGCTATAAGCCCCTCGTTTTGCACCTCGTATTTCGACATCCTGTGGTGGGCAGTCGCGAGGGTCCTATAGGGCAAGCGGTTTCCACCGGCCTAAAAGAAAAATCGAACCTAATGACCGAGCCTGTCATGTTCGTTTTGATGCGTTAGCCATGTGAATAGTGAACCGAGCCGGCCACCGAGTCAAGATCGTGTCAAGAGTTCGGCATGACCTCTCTTTACCTTGCTTGCGCAAGGGATACGTGACGTTAGGCGTTGGCCGGGTCATATTGTCATGGCCGACGTATCAAAGGCGTGATGACATGGTGTCATGTGAGCATGGATGTATATCCTGGACGGAACATCGTGCGGGTGTAGCTTTGGAAATCAAGATCGTGTCAAGATTTTAGCATGACCTTTCATCGCTTTGCTTGCGCAAGGGATCTTGAGTTCCGAGCCTTGACTCGAAAAATTGCCTACATGGGTATATGTATCCAGGCCGTATGACACGGACCGGGTAAAAACCAACCGAGTCCGGGACAGAGTGTGACTCAAGACTCAAACGTGCGGGGTTGACGCTTGGCTAGGATGGGATGTTTGGAATGATCCCGTGCGCGTCCAAGAGGCCTAGGAAGACCTAACGGACGCAACCGAGACCACTCCGGTTAAGGGTTGTAGTGTGCAGTGTATCCGAGGCAAAGAAGGCGCGTAGCGTGCGGTGTAACCGAGGCAGCAGTGTGAGTAGAGTGCGGTGTAACCGAGGCAGCAGTGCGCGTAGTGTGCGGTCTCTAAAATTCTTTTTCTGAGTAAAACAGAAGTTTTTGGAAGAATTTTAAATGTATGCACAGATGTATATTGATGCATTTTTTTTTGTATCTTTATTTTTTTTTGTAAAATAAAAACGAAGCATGTGCACACACACACAACAGTTAAAGGAAGGGGTAAAATGAAAGTTTGACCCTCATCATCGTTTTAAAAATCTTTTGTTTTGTTTAAAAGTTTTTTAAAACAAAAAGTCCCCAGCGGAGTCGCCAACTGAAATAGCCCGGATCCGAGATAGGCTTCGCAGCCCCGGCATCTGGCAATCTTTCGCGTTGGAGCGGTTTGTTCTCGCCGTTTTGCTTTCGCATTTTGTAGAGTCGCCACGCCGTTTTTATTAAGCCCAAAACATTGAAAAAGGGCATCAGTTTAAAGATAATTTTAAACTGTTTTTGTGTGATGAGATTTTGAGTTCGGAGGTCAGATGACTCCCGGGAAGAGAATATTAGAATATTAGAGCTCACCCGAGTAGCCTCGTAAAACGAGTCTTTCGGATACCCCTAATATCCTTTAAATGTTGTGTGTGTGTGTGTGTGCTTTTAAAAATGCATGTCAGATCGGATGTCTACATTGTATGCTATGTATGAAAATGTATTGAAATAGTAATGGAAGGAAGCCTTACCAATGTTGGTTCGCGTCTGTCTTCCGCTGGGGAATGGTGTTTGAGGTCGGAGTAGCGTTCCGGTACGGATCGGGATTGCTTCGGGAGATGCCGGTTGTCTGCGGACATAGTTTCGGCGTGAGTTGAGGTTGCAGGCTGCGTTCGGGCAGAGGTTCGGCGTGCGTGGGGATCGTCGGGATCACTCGGGCAGAGGTTCGGCGTGCATTGTGGTGGCAGGAGTCACTCGGGCAGAGTTTCGGCGTGGTTTGGGATCGTCGGTTTGACTCGGAAAGGGCCGGGACACCGTGGAAAGACCAGGCAAGGCCTCGGAGTACTACGAGGGGCCTCAGAGTACCTCGAGAGTGCCTCGGGGCAGCGCGGAAGCGTCTCGGGAGCGCTCGGAGAGGCTTCGGAGCACCACGAGGGGGCTCGGAAGGCCTCGGAAGGATCCGAAAGGGGCCGGGAATGCCTCGAAAGGACTTAGAGGGGAAGCCAGAAGGCCTAGGGAGGAAGAGAGAAGTGGGAGGTGTGTGAAAATGAGGAGGGGGAGCCCTCTATTTATAGTGCCAGATTTGGTGCAAAGAGGTCCGTACGGACCTCCCTGGTAATCCGGTTTTTTGGTTTTCCTCGATTTGAGGGAATCTGTGATGATGGAGGAATATTTGCAATTATGGTGTCCCCTGAGCAATAAGGTCCGTACGGACCATCTTGCATGCAAAGAGGTCCGTACGGACCAACTCTGCAGGGAAGTAATCATTTTCCCCGGGATTTGAGGGAATATTGTGGACTTTAAGGAGATTCAGTAATTATGACAACAAAGAGGTCCGTACGGACCAATATTGCTTTCCCAATTTCCTGAAAATTCCCGAAAGGTCCTTTTGTCCCTTTTTATCCCAGAAAGGCTCCTCCCTTGGTTTGGTTGGGGGTTTAGAGAGGGTTTTGAGTGAGAGGGGTCGTTGAGACTGTGTTGATGAGTGTGCGGTGTTTCCCGTGTGTGTGAAAGGGTGTGATCCAGATTGGGGTACTTACACACGCCACTTTGATATAGCCCAAAGCTTTGAAAAAAGGCTAAACATTTAATTGGGTTCGGGGGTCAAGTTACAACAGAAGAAGAAACGTTATCACTCCTATTGCCCGACGAATCGGTCTTTCTAGCATGTGGGGTGTTGGTTGTGTGCGGTGTTTACAGGAATAGATAGAAGAAACGGGATCATGCATAAGGAGGAGGGGAGAGAAAGAATTAATTGATGATCACACCCTAGAACCTTTCGAAAGTTAGGCCCTCGGAAGGTGCACTAATCAACGTTCATCCTTGGGGGATTGTTGATCATGGGATAATTATAACTAAGGTGGAAGGTAAGAAATAGTTCCTAGATCCATTGGGTTTCTTGGGCGAAACCTTAGATCATCCTCGGCTATGCATACTTAAATATATTAAAACAACCCTAAATCTAGCATATATGACATAAGCAAGAAATAAAGTAATTAAAATATACTAAGCATGCAAACAATAAATCTAGCATAATAATAAAGACAATAATAATAAAGACAAAAAAATAAACAGAAGACTTACCTAATGATGGCAAGGCTTTTGGATCGAATCTATGAAGATTCGAAGAACGTTCTTGATAAAATATTTAGACTTAGAAAACTCGAGTTTAGTCTCAAGTTTTCTATGGAGGAAGTCTCAAGTTTTGTCTTGAGTTTTCCGTAGAATGATTCTGTGTTTAAAGTGTGAGGCGGAGTGGGGTTTATATAGTGAAAGGAATTGGGGAGGAACGGTTACGAAAGTGATGTGGGAAAACTGAAAGGGTCGATCGGCACAATGATCTTGGGTTCGATCGGCACAAAAGAAGAGGTTCGATAGGCACAAGAGAAGAGGTTCGATCGACCATACAATGGCTGAAGGGCCGATCGGCACTTTGCTTGGCGTACTTTCCACGAAGGCAAATGACGGCGGGGTACGGACGAAGGGATTTTAGGGATTTTTAGGGTTTCCAATTAATTAAACCGGGCCAGACATTAAGAATGCCTTTTTTCGGACCGGGTACTAACAGTAGCCTCTCGACGACGCTTCTTGTACGACAAGTGGGGTCGACGATAGAAAAATAGGATCCGTCCTGAAAAAAGGGATTTCAGGAGGTAAGAAAATGATCTTGCGGATATGAGGTTTGGACTCGAGCTGAGTCGCAAAAGGATGACCAGGTAGGTCGAGCGGCTGGACCCACGTCGGGCTACCTACGTATCCCAAAAGGAATCAAGCCAAGTCGTAGTTCGGAAGAGTGGGCGTTTTAGTACCCGAGAGTGGCGGACGTGCAGCGTCTCAAGCCAAAGATGCGATTTGTGTGGGAATCACCCGGAAATATGTGACTATATGAAAGTCACTGAAATGTGAAGACGTGACTGCGCGAAAGTCACTGGAATGTAACTGTGCGGGAATCACCCAAAAGTTTTGTGAGAGTTTGACTTCTGCGGGAGTCACCCCTTGTGAAAATTTGACTTCTGCGGGAGTCACCCCTTGTGAAAAATTTGACTTCTGCGGGAGTCACCCCTTGTGAAAGATTTGACTTCTGCGGGAGTCACCCCGAAAATTGTGAAAATTTGACTTCTGCGGGAGTCACCCCTTGTGAAAAAATTGACTTCTGCGGGAGTCACCCCTTGTGAAAATTTGACTTCAAGGAGTCACCCTTGTGAAAGATTGACTTCTCGCGGAGTCACCCCTTGTGAAAATTTGACTTCTGCGGGAGTCACCCCTTGTGAAAGATTGACTTCTGCGGGAGTCACCCCTTGTGAAAAATTTGACTTCTGCGGGAGTCACCCCTTGTGAAAATTTGACTTCTGCGGGAGTCACCCCTTGTGAAAATTTGACTTCTGCGGGAGTCACCCCTTGTGAAAATAAGGATTCGTGGCTGCCGGAGGACTTAGGCTACTGATGAGAAATAGTTGTGTGAATTGATTGGGATTACTATGGCTTCCCGAGCGATTAAAAGTTTGGGATGATCATTGCTAAGGCTTAGAGAGGAGTCTTGTCTCCTAGGCTTAAGGCTAGGGTTTAGAGAGGATATTTGTTACCTAGGCTTGGAGCTAGGATTTAGAAAGGTATTTGTCACCTAGGCTTGAGGCTAGGGTTTAGAAAGGTAGTCTAAACAAGGCAGTTTGAGTAGAAAGGTTATGGTTTAAACTAGGCGAGGCCGAGTAAGTGTCTATGGTAGAAGGTGGGATTAGGTAAGTTTGATGTCCAGAGATAAGGACCGAGTCATCTTGAGAGTCACAGAGATACGTCTTTGATGGATTTGAAGAGTTTGAAAATTTGTGGAGACCAAAGAGTGATTTTTGTAAACAAGGTACCAAGGAGGACGGTATTTTGAAAGTATGTTTATTTGATAAAGAGGCCTCATGATTAATTATGTTTCTAACTAACTCAAAGCGTTTGCCACATGCTGATCTTGATGACAAGGGATGCCCTTCTTGCTAGATATGACTTTGTTGGAGCCTCGATTAGAGCCCCTGACCTCTTCTGAAGAACCACATAGTCGACCTATTTCTGTTGAGGGGAGCCTCAACATTTGATGAAGTGACCATGGCGTAGCCCCGCCGATGATGCAAAGTAAACCCGAAGGGAATCTCGTAAAGAGAGCCCGAGAGAACAAACTAATAAAAGCCCCACTTGGAGAGATTCAATGTATCCCTATTGCGCATGCAGTCATCTTGCGGCCACGGAGGCGACCCATTGTTTCGAACAACAGTCAATCAGTCGCTGGACAAGACTCGGAAATGTATATGTGCAGGGGCACATTTTTTGAAGGTGGGAATGGATCCCGATTTCGTGTATGACACTCTCGCTTTTGGGTTTGACTTTTTTGGGAGAGTATAAGCATCTCTAGGTGTGGAAAAGTGTATGGAAACCCCTGCTTGACAGAAAGACAGTGTTTGGCTCTATTTTCCTATGATGTAGAAAAAGAAGACTTGTCGAGACATTTGAAGAATTGTTTTATTCAGAATTATATTTTGATTGCTTGAGAATGGAACTCACTGATTGGTTTGTCAAATTTCAATTATATAAGTAAACAAATAATGACTGCTTTGATTAGAAGTTGGAAATCTGGCTTGACTTTTGGAAGGAGAAGGATGTTCCGTTGTTGCTTGCTGCTCTGGGCTGTTTGGTGGTAATTTTCGTGCAGGCTGCCACTGCATTGATCTTCTTTATGGGAAAGAATGAAAAATAGAAAAAAGACTGGAGTGGAAGAAACAAGACTGGAGTGGAAGAAACAAGACTGGAGCGGAAGAAAAATTGGGATTTGACTGATTATAGCCCCTTCTATTTTTCTGTCTTTCAATTCAAGATTCGTTGCTCCTTTGTTCTCACAAGCCGAGGGGAGTAGTCCCTGGCACGCATCTCCTTGCTTTTACCGGAGTGCCGCTGAGAGGCACGGATGCGAAGCCCCAGTGAGACTTTTGCAGACAGTGCTTGAAGAGTCGAATAAACGAATTTCAAGAATAGGACGAGTTCCCAAACTTGGCGAGAGTATGCAATATGCTCACATAGGATAACAAGTGACTCAGAATGAGAATGCCATCCGGTAGTGGTTGTAGCTGGGCTCTGGGTTGCGATCGATCATTGGGTGATGCTTAACATGACCTCTTAAAGTGAGAGGTCGGCTGGGCCATTTGCTGAGAGGTTGGCTTGAGGGATGTGTTTGGAATTTCTAAGGTGAGGGGATTTTCTTGTTGTTGCCTCTTCAGGACCTCTAAGAGTGAGGTTAACTTTGATTTTGGCAAGGTCAAGGGTGGTGATGGAATCCTCTAAAAGTGAGAGGATGGACTTTGGAATGGGTTTATGGGATTTGTCCAAGAGGGAATCTTTGTTGCTTCTTCTCGCGAGTTTGTTGTGGTTTCAGCAGGTAACTTGATCATGATAGGACCTTCACTCGGTGTCTCGTTTTCACAACCTTTGAGATGGGAGGTTCACTTCGGGGTGATGAAGTTTTTTTTTTTAAACACCCTCTTATCGAGAAAAGCCTTCGGATTTGTTTGCTCGCGATAGCCCCTAGTGTGTGCCTTAGGATGGTTTTACCTTTTCCCTCTTGGGTTTGGAGGTGGTCCCTTCGAGGGAGCCCCTAGTATGGGCTTCTTCCTTAGGGTTTCAAAACTTGTCGATCTTGAAATGAAAGGGGATTATTTAGTGAGCATAAGGTTATGGCTTTCTATGGTGAGAGGTTTAAGCTTCAATCGCTACTGGATAGCATTCTCAAAAGAGTTTTTTTAAGATAAATGCAAACTCATTTAACCGACTTATTAATGTAAGGCAAAATATATTCAGACCATGAGAAAGATATGTGAGCATATTCAATGAAAGCTTATCGATCAAATGGAAAATCAGAGGAGACGCGAGATTCGGGGGTTGGTGAGCCCCAAGTTGATATTCATGTAGCACTTGTGAAGGATAAGAACAACTCCTTGCATCTTCTTTAAATTGCAGTGGCGTGAGCAGCTATTTTCCGATGATGAGCAACAACGGTCTTTGTGCTTGTCTTGAACATATGGAAAGGAGGTCAAGTGGGGGAGAGTGTATTTGGGGAAGTGTATGCTCGAGGGAGCATAGGGGGTGTGTACAAGGAGAGGGTCTGGCGATAGTGTATGGAAAGTATATGGTGGAGTATGGGGAGAGTGTATAGAGATGGTGTATAGAGATGGTGTATGGAGATGGTGTATGGAGATGGTGTATAGAGATGGTGTATAGAGATGGTGTATGTGAGGAAGGGACGGTGAGTTGTTTACTCCAATCAAAGCATTCATTCATTGTTTACTTTATTAGCCGGTGGGTTAATCAGTGAGATTAGCAATCAAGTGATAATTATAAATAAAACAATTCTTCTTGAAAGTAATGCGAGATTATGTCTCAAGTCTAGAGAGAAAAGAAAGAAAGACTCTTTTATTATTGAAGCAACTAATCTAAAGTGGACATTACATATCAATGCCCAAAGTGGAAGTAAGAAAGACACACTAGAACCTACAAGACTGAATGAATCTAAATCCTTCCTTGAAGTACGAGGGCTCCTTCATCAATGAGGCCTTGGTTGATCAAATTTTGAATCAAGCGTTTCACCGCTTACGCTGTCGCTGGTATGCCCAATGTGCTTGTGGTATCTGCAAAACTTGGATGTATCCAAGTTAGATCTCGGGTTAATAGGCTTGTAATTCTCGAGCGGCTTGATCAAACTCTTTTCCACCAAAATGTCGAAGAACTCACCCACAGGCATTCCTAAGTCATCAAAATGTTTCTTGTTGATCTTCTTCTCGGGTATTGGTGCCTTTCGTTGGTTGGTGGCCACAGCAGGCATCCTGAATGAGACATTCTGATGTGTTGGACCATAAATGGGACCATAAGCATGTGGATGATAGGGACTCTGGAATTGCACAGGAGGAGGATCTCTTCTTAAGCACTCGTAAGACAAATGGTATTGCTCAATTTCATGCATGTCTTTGAGGAGGTTGATCACTCCCAACCTCATGTTTGAGACTTCTTTGAGGGCTTCAATGCTTTTCTCCAGAGACATGATGTGGAATTCTGTAAGAACATATGGCGGAGTCAAACCAATGAGTTGAATTAGATTCATAATTAATCTTAAGGCATCCTTGAGAAAATATTTGACCTCCACAATTTTGAGTTTGACCGGGCTGAAGTTGCCTACGTAACCCTTACCATTTAAGATACGAGTCTCAGGTCACCGTAGTTCGAGGGGGCCCCGATTGATGATACAACCAGGGTTAAGTTTAGAGAAAGAGAGAGTCCGTTTGGTGAAAAAGGGAGAGGAAGATGACTCGATCCTTGGTCAAATGAGGGTGATCTAGGTGAGTTAATTTGGTCTTGGGTGAGGATTGGCCTTGGTTGGTCTTTGGCTGAAGGGTGCTAGAGATAAAGGATCTAAACTATGGATGGTTTTAAGGCTAAGGGAGCAGACTATGGAAGGTTCAAGAGATGAGAGGTAGAACTTTGAAGGGTCCTAACTTGTAGACCATGGGGGTCTAAGGTAGAGGAGTGGACCATGGATGGTCCAAGAGACGAGGGTGGACCTCGAAGAGTCTCAGGTGGAAGGGTGGACCTTTAATGGTCCTAGATAGAGAGAGTGGACCTCGAAGGGTCCTAAATTGAGGAGTGGACCTTGAATGTTCTAAGATTGGGAGAGTGGACTTAGTATAGGAAGAGCACCACGAAGGGTCAAAGAGTGGACCTTGAACGGTCCAAGATAGAGAGACTGGACCTAGGGCGGTCCGCAGTAGAGGGTGTGGACCTTGAAGGGTCCAAGAGATGAGGAGTGGACCTCGGAGGGTCCTAAAAATGGAGAGTGGACTTAGTATAGGAAGAGCACCACGAAGGGTCAAAGAGTGGACCTTGAATGGTCCAAGATAGAGAGACTGGACCTAGGGCGGTCCGCAGTAGAGGGTGTGGACCTTGAAAGGTCCAAGAGATGAGGAGTGGACCTCGGAGGGTCCTAAAAATGGAGAGTGGACCTCAGAGGGTCCTAGAAATGGAGAGTGAACCTCGGAGGGTCCTAGAAATAGAGAGTGGAGAGTGGACCTCGGAGGGTCCTAGAAATGAAGAGTGGAGAGTGGACCTCGGAGGGTCCTAGAAATGAAGAGCGGACCTCGGAGGGTCCTAGAAATGGAGAGTGGACCTCGGAGGGTCCTAAAAATGAAGAGCGGACCTCGGAGGGTCCTAGAAGTGAAGGGCGGACCTCGGAGGGTCCTAGAAATGAAGGGCGGACCTCGGAGGGTCCTAGAAATGGAGAGCGGACCTCGGAGGGTCCTAGAAATGGAGAGCGGACCTTGGAGGGTCCTAGAAATGGAGAGCGGACCTCGGAGGGTCCTAGAAATGGAGAGCGGACCTCGGAGGGTCCTAGAAATGGAGAGCGGACCTCGGAGGGTCCTAGAAATGGAGAGCGGACCTCGAGGGGTCCTAGAAATGGAGAGCGGACCTCGGAGGGTCCTAGAAATGAAGAGCGGACCTCGGAGGGTCCTAGAAATGAAGAGCGGACCTCGGAGGGTCCTAAAAATGAGGAGCGGACCTCGGAGGGTCCTAGAAATGAGGAGTAGTTAAGCATTTTATTTACAAAAAAGCCCTCTATTTTTTTTATAGAACCTACTCTTGGTTGGAAGGGATACCCCTTTTTCGCAACTAACTAAAGGTCCTAAAGTGGTGGATCCTAATGACTAACTGTCTCATATAGACATTTAAGATGATATATATGGGAAGTACTACAGACCTATGATAAGACAAGATCTAGCATTCAAACTTTACATGGTACGTCCTTTAAAAGGAAAATCAATTTTTTTTAGTGCCTTTATTTTCTTTATAGATCTTGACTTATCATTGATACGTAGTGACTTAACACAAAGACCTTATTAATTGTCTACATGAAAAAAGCTAGTCAAACCAACCGGTCACGGGGAGTGTACTCCTAGCAAAATGGGTGACACAAGGGTTAGGTTTCAGGCTCCCACCGTGCAGCCAAAGCGCACTGATGAGTGGATGGCCAAGTGAGACTCGGAAGGGAGGCGACATGATCACCACACTTCCCGCACTTTGGCTTCTCCGATGGGTTAAAGGGTGTCTGTGCAGTGTGACACGGACTCTAGTGGTAGTGTGAGGTAAAAGTCTAATTCTTTTTTTAAGGAAAAAAGAGAAAGATTTTTTTTATGAGATGCATGCATGCAATGCAACAGTTAAGAATAGGAGAAAAAGAAAAAGGAAGTAAAATACAACACCATACAAGAAAACGAAAGTCTGACCCACTTAGTTTGAAAAAATTCAAAACAATCCCCAGCAGAGTCGCCACTGTGAATACCCGTCCCGATGCAACGCGCATTTGGAGGTTTAAAATAGTTAATCATATAATGTCGAATCGAAATGGGATATTCATTTAGTGACACTCGCTTTAAACCATATTAAAATATTAGTTTAAGTTTTGAGAGTCGCCACGCCACTTTGATATAGCCCAAAGCTTTGAAAAAAGGCTAAACATTTAATTGGGTTCGGGGGTCAAGTTACAACAGAAGAAGAAACGTTATCACTCCTATTGCCCGACGAATCGGTCTTTCTAGCATGTGGGGTGTTGGTTGTGTGCGGTGTTTACAGGAATAGATAGAAGAAACGGGATCATGCATAAGGAGGAGGGGAGAGAAAGAATTAATTGATGATTACACCCTAGAACCTTTGAGTTAGGCCCTCGGAAGGTGCACTAATCAACGTTCATCCTTGGGGGATTGTTGATCATGGGATAATTATAACTAAGGTGGAAGGTAAGAAATAGTTCCTAGATCCATTGGGTTTCTTGGGCGAAATCTTAGATCATCCTCGGCTATGCATACTTAAATATATTAAAACAACCCTAAATCTAGCATATATGACATAAGCAAGAAATAAAGTAATTAAAATATACTAAGCATGCAAACAATAAATCTAGCATAATAATAAAGACAATAATAATAAAGACAGAAAAATAAACAGAAGACTTACCTAATGATGGCAAGGCTTTTGGATCGAATCTATGAAGATTCGAAGAACGTTCTTGATAAAATATTTAGACTTAGAAAACTCGAGTTTAGTCTCAAGTTTTCTATGGAGTAAGTCTCAAGTTTTGTCTTGAGTTTTCCGTAGAATGATTCTGTGTTTAAAGTGTGAGGCGGAGTGGGGTTTATATAGTGAAAGGAATTGGGGAGGAACGGTTACGAAAGTGATGTGGGAAAACTGAAAGGGTCGATCGGCACAATGATCTTGGGTTCGATCGGCACAAAAGAAGAGGTTCGATCGGCACAAGAGAAGAGGTTCGATCGGCCATACAATGGCTGAAGGGCCGATCGGCACTTTGCTTGGCGTACTTTCCACGAAGGCAAATGACGGCGGGGTACGGACGAAGGGATTTTAGGGATTTTTAGGGTTTCCAATTAATTAAACCGGGCCAGACATTAAGAATGCCTTTTTTCGGACCGGGTACTAACACGACCACAAATACTTCACTCTTTTTAAATAACATATTTTTCCATTTACCGAACAACACAGCAGCTTCATTTGGCGATTTGAAATTCCATCACAACAACTTGATTTGGCGATTTGAATTTCCATCACCTCGCCTTCAATTTCCTTGGGGTCTTCCATGTTTTCCGGCGACACCCAATATACGCACCTGGCAACCTCCCCTCACTCATGCTTTAGGCTTTGGCGATTTCGAACTTCATTCTGCGATTCCGCTCAAGATTGTGATTTCGATGTCGCTCGATACCAACTCCCAAGGATGGCTGCCCTGCGACTTCGCCGGTGACTTGCCTCATCCTCTGATTTCATGAACTCCTGCCAGCGAAAGAGATTTAACTGGTAAGTCGATTTCCTTTTCTTTTGCGATTTCCTCTGATTTGCAATTTCCTCTGATTTGCGATTTCCCTTGAACTGGCGATTTCCAGTGATATCACGTTGATTTTGATTATCTCATTTCGGCCTTTTCATTAGCGATTTCATCCCTCTTTTCAATTTTCTTACTGCCCAAATGAAATGACTATCCCAATTCGATTTCGCTTGGAGGTTTATCTTGATTACCCCGGTTGGGCCACTTCCTTTCTCGTTTGCTCTGGTGGCGCTGATTTCTGCGGTTTCATAAAGATGGTGACCGCAGGTGACTTCCTATTTTTTTTGGCGGTTTTGACTAAAGTTCGTTGGATTCTGCTCTTTTGATCTCGCTTTGTTGTCATTGTTATGGCATTGAAGTCACTCGACTTACTCAGTTCCGCATTCCGCTGCTTCATGTCTTCATCTCCGCTGCCCATTCTTTCCTCACTGCCTCTGATCTGCCACAACTCCGCTTCGATCTAGTTGGATAATGGCATCCATGTGTTAGATCGAAGGTGTTCTTCAACTGCAACTCGCTTAATTTTCTGCTTCCACTTTCCTAGCTGTTCCACGTCAGAAGTCTGTTGTTGGCCACAGGGAAATGGAAAAAATTTAGGGGTTTCCATTTCTGTCTCCAGATCTTCACTCTTCTTCCAAAAAAATCAGAGATGGAAGTTGCTTCCCTCTCTCCTTCTTGAATGTCGTTGGTAAATGTAGGATATCTGGCGACCTTCTTCATTCTCGGCAATGGAACCACACTGATGCTACAAAAAATGTGCTCACCGAGGATTCCCAATCTAGATGAAGGGTATGGTGATCCAAGGCCTTGAATCTCCGTTTGTGATCTACAAAACAAGGCACCGTTAAGGGTGGGGGGTCTTTCCCCCCAAAACCCTCCGGTATGAGAATCATCAGTCCATCCTTTGAGCATAACCATATTGAATATTTTAGAGAGATTTTAGGATTTTGGGAGGAAGAGAGAGAGAGAAAGTGTCACGACCCTAATTCTAGGCACATTTTGGTCACACGTGAAGCACGTGGGGTTGGGTATGCCTTGCATATCATCCTTTGCTTGTTGGCATTTGAAATGATTAAGTGTTCATTTTGATACTTGTGATGAATTATGTGATTTAGATGTTATAACTTGATTGTGATCATATAATGTCTAAAGAGTGGAAATGGGAGAATTGAGTAGTAAAGTAGTAACACTTGGAATTTTGATTTGAAAGTGTTATAAAATAGTTAAGGAGCTTATGTGTAATTCTAAGTTTAAGGTAGTGTTTTGTTGATTTTCAATCTTAGAGGAGCTTGGTTGTAACTTGGTTTATATAAATCTTTTTAAAGCTTCTCCACGAAGCCAAATACGTTTCATCAGCTTTCTTTCCTTCTCTCTCAGTCTAGAAGAAGTTTAAACCCTAGTTAACTTCCCAAAAATCCCAGAAATTCCTAAGTTTGTTTGTTGTTTTCAACTTTGAATTATTGCAAAGGAAGGTGAATAGAACGAGTTTATCCGATTATATCTTCCTTTTAACTTGGTAAGTTGTTATGTTTCCTTTCTATACATGTTCATGCTTGGTTTAAAGATGTTATTATGAGTATGTGATGTATCTTTGATGAGGTTTGACAAGTTTATGGCTTGTAATTGATGAAACCATGGACTGAATAGGATTGGGTTGAGAGGGCATATATTATGGGTTGATAATTGATCAAGAAAACTTGGTTGAATTGTAAGGTTGTTGTCTAGATGTTATGAGGTATAAAGAGAGTATATTATGGGGCTAAAACAGGTCTGCATATTGTTGTAAGATGACTTGTGGTAGCTGAGAACAAGGGTTGTAGTTTGTTACTGTTGCTGATGTTGAACCAGCTTCAGTTTCTGCTTCTAGTGTTCGGCATGACTCGTGCCATTTAGCACGAGTCATGACCATGTGTAGTGCATTCGTGCGACATAGCATGACTGGTGGGTCACTAGTCATGAAAACTGGATCAGTCGTGCAGGGGTTTAGCACGACTCGTGCCAACCATCACTACTCGTGCCCAGGACAGGGTTCTGTGGTTGACTTTGGGGGCTTGGGGACCTAAGCAAATGAGTAGGGTTTGAGGTACTCTTTAACTATACATCTAGTACAAGTTTAGTACTACAGATTGGAACTTGAAATGGTCCAAATGGATAATGGGAAGGTCTTTAAATATTGACCTGAAAATTCTTGGAAGGCAATTACGAGACTTGAACCAAAGTTTATAAAACTTGGTATTTGAACTTGGAACCTTAAAAGAAGATGTTTAATATGGTATTGTGAACGCGTAGGGTTACTAGTATGATATTGTATCCTTACGTGATGACCTGTGTAGGGTTATTTGTTCTTATAGTGCCTAAAATGTGTAGTGCACTATTTACTTGGTTTGGACAGGAGTGGTAGTACCATGTTACTGGTTTACATATTGTGTAATGAATGTGTAGGACTTATGTGCTATACTTTGTGCCATACGAGTTTACATATTCATAGTTCATTGTGCATATAGTGTTAAATACGTGTTACACTGTTTCAATTCTTTAACATGAGTTGCAGTACCATGTTCTATATATGTTGGTGTCCCATTGGGTGGACTTATTTTCAAGTATCTGTGATGTGCTTTAATATGATATATCAGCTGAGTTTCGGAGGTATAGGGAATGCAATCACTTATGAGAAAATATTTTATAAGGTGCTTGGATGTCTTTATACTTGTTACCGTTCACCCTCTTCTGTGGCCACGGAATGGGGGTTCAGCTTCTGTGGATAGGCTCGACCGTTCACACGATAGCGAGGTAGCTTATATGGATCTCTGTAAGGGGTCGTATAAGATGTGGATGTGCACCAGCAGTTCACAGAATGAGAGGAGTATAACTCCCACTGTAGTACTACATATGACTCAGATGGGAAAGGTAAAGGGAAAGGTAACGTAAAGTGTTTACTGTTTTCCCAATGTGGTTATTGAGCAACCTATTTGGTGTTACATATCTGTTGAGCAACCTGTTTATGTGTTGCATCTTGTATGGCATATTGTCGCATACATAATAGCTTGCTGAGATTTTATCTCACCCCTTCTCCCTTTATTTTTTTAGATCCCGCTGAGACAGGAAGACCGGACCAGTGAGGCCGGGGAGGAGTTTGGACACCTTTTGGTTGTCAGGATATGTGTTGGTTGGGGAGTTGGGAATATTGTGGTGGTTATTCTTTTGGGAAATGTTTTGTATATAAAACTCTCATAAACATGTTTCAGTTGAGTTGTGTTATAATTCAGTTTGGGATTGGTTTATTTTATGGTTGGCTTGTGTAAGCCTTACCAGTTGTATAGTTTGTAAACAGGTTGTGTTTGGTTTCAAACAGGTGTATATATCGCCTCCGTGTTGAGAGGTTATTTTGAAATTGTTTTGAAAATGAGTTGTATACTTTTCAAGTTAAAGTAAAGAAAAGTTTTTTTGAAATGGTATTTTGGGACTCTCCATCCTAGGACACGAGTTTATAGGTCTCGGGAGTTGGGAGGAGCCCACAGTTGGTATCAGAGCTTTGGCTAGAAGTCAAGGGTAGATGTCTAGTCTAAGGGGGAGTGTGTGATATTTGACGCTGAGTGTTTAATCCAGGGAACATTGAAATGGCTGGGACTAGTGGTGATCAGCAGAGGGAACAAGGGAACATTGGTGATCAGGGTGCTGGGGGAGATCATAATGCCGAGATGATGGCTATGTTTTGGGTATTCCCCCAGAATATGGCAGCTCAGGGTAGAGCACAGCAGCAACCTGAGGCAAGGCCAACACCGGGGTTAGAGAAATTTATCAAACTATCTCCACCTAGTTTCAACGGGGATCCAGATCCATTGATTGCTAAGAGATGGCTGGAAGCCATGACTAAAATCTTTGTTGCAATGGAGAGTACAGATGAAAAAAAAGTCCGATGTGCAGTGTTTAAGCTAGAGGGTCCTGCTGAACATTGGTGGCAAATCCTTAAGGAAAGCTGGGAGCGGGATCATATGCCCCAGACTTGGGACAACTTTGTTGGGAAATTCAAGGAGCATTTCATTCCCGTGATCACTAAAGATAAGAAAGAGGTAGAGTTTTTGAAGTTTGAGCAGGGGGCAATGACAATATCCCAATAGTCTGCAAAATTTACGGAGTTAGCTAGGTATTGTCCACATCTTGTACCAGATGAAAGCAGGAGGGTTTACAGGTTTGTCAAGGGACACAGGTTGGAGTTCAGAAAGCAATTGTTGACTCATGATTTTCCTAACTACCAGGCGGCAGTTAATATGGCATACAGAATTGAGAACGACATTGAGGAGCATCGAGGTAAATCTGAGGGTAGTGGAAGCAAGACTAAGTTTTCAGGCCAGAGTTTAGGTCAGAGCAAGAATCAACCTAAATCTTCAACTTCTGGAGTGGCTAGAGGAACAGTCACAGTTTCTACTCGACCTGTATCAAGCAAGTTTGGCACTATTTGTAATTGGTGTAAGAAAGTGGGGCACACAGAAGACAGTTATTGGAGTAAGCAGGGAAAGTGTATGAGTTGTGGAGAGATGGGGCACTTTAGAAAAGACTGTCCTAAGTTCAAAAAGGGTCAAGCTACGGGTGGTAGACCACAGGGTGACCAGCCCAAAGGTGGGGTAAAGAGAGATGTTGAGGGGAAACCCAAAGAGAGAGTCCAAGGTAGAGTGTTTGCTTTAGATCGTGGCGCGGCAGATCCCACCGCGGTTATTAGAGGTATTGTCCCTGTCTCAGGGGTCAGGGTTTGTATTCTTATCGACCCTGGATCGTCTCATTCTTATGTGGCATCTCATTTTGCATTTACATTGCATAAGTTGCCTAAGTTATTACCTTATGTGTTAGAGGTTTCTACTCCTGTGGGAGAGCACCTCGAATCCTCTTTGATCTATCATGACTGTGAGGTGATTATATGTGGGCATGTATTGCCAGTGGATTTGGTAGAGTTACCAATCCAAGATTTTGATGTTATTTTAGGCATGAACTGGTTGAGTTCTTGTCATGCCTTGGTGGACTATCGTAGAAAGTGAGTCACCTTTTCTATGCCTGATGTGCCTGTATTTGTATTTGATGATGATAAATCTTTATTTGGCATTCATGTTATTTCTGCTCTAAAGGCTAGAAAGTTGTTATCTAAAGGGTGTGAGGGTTACTTGGCATATGTGGTAGACTCTGGTAAGAAGTCACCTGAATTATCTTGTGTTCCAGATGTGAATGAGTTCAGTGATGTATTCTCAACTGAGTATTCCATGCCTCCTGATAGAGAAGTGGAATTTTGTATTGACTTATTGCCGGGTACTTCACCAATTTCTAAAGCACCCTATAGAATGACTCCAGCTGAGTTGAATGAGTTGAAAATTCAGTTGCAGGAGTTGTTAGATAGAGGTTTTATTCCTCCCAGTGTGTCACCCTGGGGAGCACCAGTTCTGTTTGTTAGGAAGAAGGATGGGACATTGCGGTTGTGTATTGATTACATACTACTGAATCAAGCTACTATTAAGAACAAATATCCTCTTCCTCATATTGATGATTTATTTGATCAACTCCAAGGTTCCGTTATATATTCTAAGTTGGATTTACGTAGCGGATACCATCAGTTGAAGATCAAGCCAGATGATGTTTCTAAAACATCTTTCAGAACAAGGTACTGGCATTATGAATTTCTTGTTATGCCATTTGGGTTGACTAATGCACCAGCGGTCTTTATGGACATGATGAACAGGATCTTCAAGCCGTATCTTTACAGTTTTGTGGTTGTTTTTATTGATGATATCCTGTTATACTCAAAATCCAGGGAAGATCACGAGAGGCACTTAGGAATTGTGTTATCCATACTTCGTGAGAAACAATTGTTTGCAAAGTTCAGCAAATGTGAGTTTTGGTTGGAACAGATTTCTTTCTTAGGTCACGTGGTATCCAGTACTGGTATTGCAGTGGATCCTACAAAGATTGAGGTCGTGCTCAACTGGAAACAGCCTTCTACTGTGATAGAGGTTCGTAGTTTCCTCGGGTTAGCGCGATACTATCAAAGATTTATTGAGGGATTTTCGAGGATTGCAACTCCGTTGACCAGATTGACTCGAAAGGATGTACCATTTATATGAGATGCTAAGTGTGAAGCTGGCTTTACTGAACTGAAGAAGAGATTGACTTCAGCTCCTATTCTTACACTTCCAGAGGGTTGTGAGAACTTTGTCATATTCAGTGATGCTTTTAAAGAGGGATTGGGTTGTGTACTTATGCAGAATGGGAAGGTAATTGCGTATGCTTTGAGGAAGTTATCACCAGCGGAGCAGAATTATCCTACCCATGATATGGAGTTGGCAGCCATTGTGTTTGAATTGCATAAGTGGAAACATTACTTGTATAGGGCAAAATTTGAGATAGTTACAGATCATAAGAGCCTGAAGTACTTATTTACTCAGAAGGAACTGAACAACAGACAGAGGCGTTGGTTGGAGCTTCTGAAGGATTATGATTGTGTCATTTCTTATCATCCCGGGAAGGCGAATGTGGTGGCTGATGCTATTAGCCGTAAGACTCATCTATCATCCTTAGTATCTCGGGAGGTGAGAGGTGATATGCTGTTTGCCAATGTTAAAGCTGTTCCTACTCTTTATGGAGATCTTATGGAAGCCCAGTTGCATGATGATGAGTTGAAGAAAATCAGGGATAAATTGCAAGATGGCAAGACTGGGGAGTTTTCATTGAACTAGGATGGAATTCTAACCTTTAAAGGCAGGATTTGCGTACCTTCTTCCCCAGATATCAAAAGGCAGGTATTAGAGGATGGTCATAAGTCTCAATTTACTATTCATCCAGGAAGCACCAAAATGTATCAGGATTTGAAGAAGGGTTACTGGTGGAATGGCATGAAGAAGGAAATTGCAGAATTTGTATCAAAGTGTTTGACTTGCCAACAGATCAAAGCTGAGCATCAGAAACCCGCAGGATTGCTTCAACCATTGGATATTCCTGAATGGAAGTGGGAAGGCATTTCTATGGATTTCGTGACTGGATTGCCTCCTACTCCGAGGAAGATGGATGCTATATGGGTGATTGTGGATAGACTGACCAAATCAGCTTATTTCCTACCAGTTTCAGCCAAGTATTCCTTAGAGAGATTGGCTCAGTTGTACATCCGTGAGATTGTGAGATTGCATGGAGTACATGTCAACATTGTTTCAGATAGGGATCCGAGATTCACCTTGCGGTTTTAGAGGGCTTTGCATGAAGCCTTGGGGTCTAAGTTGAGTTTCAATACAACATTTCATCCTCAGACTGATGGGCAGACAGAGAGGACCATTCAGATTCTCGAGGATATGCTACGGGCTTGTGTGATGGACTTCCAGTTATCTTGGGAAGACCATTTGCCTTTAGTGGAATTTTCCTATAACAATAGCTACCAATCCAGCATTGAGATGGCACCATATGAGGCATTGTATGGGAGAAAGTGTAGGTCCCCAATGTGTTGGGACGAGGTTGGTGAGGCTAGACTTTGGGGTCCAGATTTGGTTAGAGACTCAACTGAGAAGATCAAAGTGATCCGTGACAGATTGAGGACAGCCCAGAGTCGTCAGAAGAGCTATGCCAACACTAGGAGAAGGGAGTTATCCTTTTAGGTTGGGGATTTGGTATTCTTGAAGATCTCACCAAGAACGGGGATCAAGAGGTTTGGCAACAAAGGGAAATTGGCTCCTAGATTTGTTGGTCCTTTTGAGGTGTTAGAGAAGGTAGGTGAGTTGGCCTATCGATTGGCTTTACCTCCATCTCTTTCTTCTCTCCATGATGTGTTCCATGTGTCCATGTTGAGGAAGTACTGTTATGATTCCTCTCATGTGTTGAGTTCTCCTCCTGAGGATGTTCAGGCGGATATGACTTATGTGGAGGTACCTTTGCGGATTCTGGAGAGGCAGGTCCGGGAATTGCATACCAAGAGTATTCCCATGGTGAAAGTTCTTTGGAATAATCACACCATTGAGGAATCTACTTGGGAATTGGAATCTGAGATGAGACAGAAATATCTGTATTTGTTTGATCATTCAGGTAAGTGAAGTCCAAATTCGGGACGAATTTTATTTAAGGGGGAGTGAGTGTCACGACCCTAATCCTAGGCACATTTTGGTCACACGTGAAGCACGTGGGGTTGGGTATGCCTTGCATATCATCCTTTGCTTGTTGGCATTTCAAATGATTAAGTGTTCATTTTGATACTTGTGATGAATTATGTGATTTAGATGTTATAACTTGATTGTGATCATATAATGTCTAAAGAGTGGAAATGGGAGAATTGAGTAGTAAAGTAGTAACACTTGGAATTTTGATTTGAAAGTGTTATAAAATAGTTGAGGAGCTTATGTGTAATTCTAAGTTTAAGGTAGTGTTTTGTTGATTTTCAATCTTAGAGGAGCTTGGTTGTAACTTGGTTTATATAAATCTTTTTAAAGCTTCTCCAAGAATCCAAATACGTTTCATCAGCTTTCTTTCCTTCTCTCTCAGTCTAGAAGAAGTTTAAACCCTAGTTAACTTCCTAAAAATCCCAGAAATTCCTAAGTTATTTGTTTGTTGTTTTCAACTTTGAATTATTGCAAAGGAAGGTGAATAGAACGAGTTTATCCGATTATATCTTCCTTTTAACTTGGTAAGTTGTTATGTTTCCTTTCTATACATGTTCATGCTTGGTTTAAAGATGTTATTCTGAGTATGTGATGTATCTTTGATGAGGTTTGACAAGTTTATGGCTTGTAATTGATGAAACCATGGACTGAATAGGATTGGGTTGAGAGGGCATATATTATGGGTTGATAATTGTTCAAGAAAGCTTGGTTGAAGTTTAAGGTTGTTGTCTAGATGTTATGAGGTATAAAGAGAGTATATTATAGGGCTAAAGTAGGTCTGCATATTGTTGTAAGATGACTTGTGATAGCTGAGAACAAGGGTTGTAGTTTGTTATTGTTGCTGATGTTGAACCAGCTTCAGTTTCTGCTTCTGGTGTTGGGCACGACTCGTGCCATTTAGCACGAGTCTTGACCATGTGTAGTGCAGTCGTGCGACATAGCATGACTGGTGGGTCACTAGTCGTGAAAACTGGATCAGTCGTGCAGGGGTTTAGCACGACTCGTGCCAACCATCACGACTCGTGCCTAGGACAGGGTTCTGTGGTTGACTTTGGGGGCTTAGGGACCTAAGAAAATGAGTAGGGTTTGAGTTACTCTTTAACTATACATCTAGTACAAGTTTAGTACTACACATTGGAACTTGAAATGGTACAAATGGATAATGGGAAGGTCTTTAAATATTGACCTGAAAATGCTTGGAAGGCAATTACGAGACTTGAACCAAAGTTTATAAAACTTGGTATTTGAACTTGGAACCTTAAAAGAAGATGTTTAATATGGTATTGTGAACGCGTAGGGTTACTAGTATGATATTGTATCCTTACGTGATGACCTGTGTAGGGTTATTTGTTCTTATAGTGCCTAAAATGTGTAGTGCACTATTTACTTAGTTTGGACAGGAGTGGTAGTACCATGTTACTGGTTTACATATTGTGTAATGAATGTGTAAGACTTATGTGCTATACTTTGTGCCATACGAGTTTACATATTCATAGTTCATTGTGCACATAGTGCTAAATACGTGTTGCACTGTTTCAATTGTTTAACATGAGTTGCTGTCACGACCCTAATAATAGGCACTATTTTATCACATGTTGAGCACGTGAGGTTAGAGTGGTAATATTTCATTGCGTGCAATTTATGCTATAAGTTGGCTTTATATGTTTATTTCTATGCTTGGATGGATTATGTGAATTTAAGGTGAAAAGGAATTAATTTTAATGCTAAAGGGTCTAAAGGGAATAAAGTATAAAGTGTATAATGTTTTTATAAAATGTGGGAATTTTTAATAAAATGATTATAAAGTGTGAGGTGCTTGGTGGTTAAAGGGGATAGTTAGAATTGTTAGTTGTAAGTTGTTAAATCTTTGAGGAGCTAAAAGGGAACTTATTAATGTTTATCCCTCAATTAACTTACCATGGAAATTCATTTGGAAAGGCCATCTTCTTCCTCAGTCCATGAAGAGAAAAACAAAACCCTAGGCTCCATCTTAGAAAAATACTCTAGCCTTCATTTCTTCTTCGTTTTCAATTTCGTTTGCGGATTCTTGTTCGTGGTGACGAGGAGATCGTTTAGAGCCGGTCAAATAAATATTCCATTTTTCACCATTTAAGTAAGTTATTATGATTTTCTTTCAAAAAGTGTTCATAATATGATTGTTGTTGTTGTTGATATGATTTAAGGAAAATTGATGTTTGTGGAACATTTTTACTTGGTAAGAATGGTTTTGGAAAAGTGGAATTGAAATGGGTATGGGGTGGTTGTTGAAATAGCAAGAAAATGGGTTAGTAGTGATATTATGGTGTTAATTCCTTGATACCTCTAGTTGCATGGCAAATTGACATAAAGTATGGTATTAAAATGGTGTTGGTTGGTGTTGGATTGGAGTGGATAGAGTATGGAATGGTTTGGGTTGGTATTATTGATGTTTGGTACTGATTTTTATCAACTTAAAACAGAGTAAAACTTGGTACATGTCAATTTGGTGTAGTTGCTGATGTTGTTGCAATTCTGTTCTGAATTCTGAACAGGGGGCACGACTCGTGCTCTGGGGCACGAGTCGTGCACGAGTCGTCCCCTGGAATTGGCCTAAGTCGTGCCTCATAGGGACGAGTGTATCTGGTGGGGGTTAAAGGGGCACGAGTCGTGCCCTCCCCTGCAGTCTCTGAACCACTTTCCAAGGCCTAGAAACCTATTCAACCTAGAACCAAAGTGAACTATATTTAACTTAGATTAAAGTAGAGCACTTTAGCTACACAATGGTGTCTTACTTGATTAAAATGGATTAGTGGAAGTACTTTAAATATTGTTCGGAAAATGCTTGACAACCTAGATTCGTTACTTAACCAAAGTGATTCCAACTTGGTAAATGGAACTTGGACCTTTCTAGAGGTTATATATTATTGCATATTGTTCATGTAGGGCTGGTTTATGATACCTTGTACCCTCCCTTGAGTTCATATGCATTGATGGTTATATATATAGTGTATGAAATGAATGTTGCACTATATTATTGATTGAACATGAGTATGCTTTACCATGTTGTTATATTCTCATCCCTTTGGTGGATTTCATTTCAAGTAACTATTATGTGCTTGAACTTGTGTTAATCAGCTGATGTTTAGGGGTATAACAGAATACGATCAATTATAGAAAGTGTGACCTAATGTGATCGGATTACGTTATACCTGTGACTGTCCCCGTCTGTGGCCACAAATTGGGGTTATAGCATCTGTATTGAGCCAAAAGCCTTACAGAGTTGCTAGTATCTTATATGGTTCCCTGAAAAATGGGTCTTATAAGATGTGAATATGCTCAAGCAGTTCGCAAATGAGTGGAGTTTTATCTCCCGATGTTGTACGACTTATTGGTCAGACGGGAAAAGGTAAACCAAGGTAATGTAATGTGTTTACGGCTTTTCCAATGTGTTATATGCACCTTATATGTGTTGCATCTTACTTGGCATATTGTGCATTCATAATAACTTATTGAGATTTATTCTCACCCTTCTCCCTTTAATGTTTTAGATCGGACTGAGACAGGAGGACCCGGCCAGTGAGGACGGTGCGGAGTTTGTACTTGTCTTTTGGGTTGTTGGGTACGTTATGTTGTAGATGAGTTGTATTTTGAGTATTACTCCTTTGTTGGAGTTTGTTTATAAATCAACTTTTGTAAAGGTTTTATTTGTGACTTGAACCTTTGTAATGTGTAACTAAAGTAAGTTTCCAAATTTGGTTTATCCCTTTTACTCCAAGTGGAGATGACCCAAGTTAGTAATTGATGTTAAGGTTAAAGTTTAGTTACTTTTCAAGTTAAGTCAAATGTTTTCAAAAATTTCAGGTGGTCTTTCTTAGTTGGACTCTTCGGCTCGGGACACGTGTTAGGTTCCGGGTTGGGGTGCCCACAGTTGCAGTACCACGTTCTATATATGTTGGTGTCCCATTGGGTGGACTTATTTTCAAGTATCTATGATGTGCTTGAATATGGTATATCAGCTGAGTTTCGAAGGTATAGGGAATGCAATCACTTATGAGAAAATATTTCATAAGGTGCTTGAATGTGTAGGATTTATGTGCTATACTTTGTGCCATACGAGTTTACATATTCATAGTTCATTGTGCATATAGTGTTAAATACGTGTTGCACTGTTTCAATTGTTTAACATGAGTTGTAGTACCATGTTCTATATATGTTGGTGTCCCATTGGGTGGACTTATTTTCAAGTATCTGTGATGTGCTTGAATATGGTATATCAGCTGAGTTTCGGAGGTATAGGGAATGCAATCACTTATGAGAAAATATTTCATAAGGTGCTTGGATATCTTTATACTTGTTACCGTTCACCCTCTTCTGTGGCCACAGAATGGGGGTTCAGCTTCTGTGGATAGGCTCGACCGTTCACACGATAGCGAGGTAGCTTATATGGATCTCTGTAAGGGGTCGTATAAGATGTGGATGTGCACCAGCAGTTCACAGAATGAGAGGAGTATAACTCCCACTGTAGTACTACATATGACTCAGATGGGAAAGGTAAAGGGAAAGGTAACGTAAAGTGTTTACTGTTTTCCCAATGTGGTTATTGAGCAACCTATTTGGTGTTGCATATCTGTTGAGCAACCTGTTTATGTGTTGCATCTTGTATGGTATATTGTCGCATACATAATAGCTTGCTGAGATTTTATCTCACCCCTTCTCCCTTTATTTTTTAGATCCCGCTGAGACAGGAAGACCAGACCAGTGAGGCCGGGGAGGAGTTTGAACACCTTTTGGTTGTCAGGGTATGTGTTGGTTGGGGAGTTGGGAATATTGTGGTGGTTATTCTTTTGGGAAATGTTTTGTATATAAAACTCTCATAAACATGTTTCAGTTGAGTTGTGTTGTAATTCAGTTTGGGATTGGTTTGTCTTATGGTTGGCTTGTGTAAGCCTTACCAGTTGTATAGTTTGTAAACAGGTTGTGTTTGGTTTCAAACAGGTGTATATATCGCCTCCGTGTTGAGAGGTTATTTTGAAATTGTTTTGAAAATGAGTTGTATACTTTTCAAGTTAAAGTAAAGAAAAGTTTTTTTGAAATGGTATTTTGGGACTCTCCATCTTGGGACATGAGTTTATAGGTCTCGGGAGTTGAGAGGAGCCCACAGAAAGTGAACCTGGATCCCCCTTTCTAGAATGAGACCCTGCCTTTATATTTAGAGAGTAGATGGGCTTTTGCCCTAAGGCCCACTTATCCATTTTCACATTTGGGCCGCTATAATCTCCATTGGGCCTTGTATACCATGTTTTCCATTACCATTTTATCCCATAATATTGGATATTTTCCATATAGTTATTATATCCCTTTTTCCCCTTAGGCACATTATATTTTTCGTAGAATTTTCTATGACCACATCAAATTTGATTGAATGTCTGAACTAGTGACATACCCAGGAATTATATTCAGTGGGTGTCAAAAAAATTCACTTTACTTAAATCGACAAAACTAATTTAAAAATTAAGAACAATTTTTAAACATAAGTTATGTTTAAACATATGCTAATTTATAACCCATCATTTTTTTTTTATTGTACTAGTTTACTTGAAAACAGTAATGTTAAATCATGGAAAAAAAACTAATATTTATATAATTGATGTTTTAATGATGACATTATTTTTTATTTAAAAAAAACGATGAACTTATTTTAGTGAGCATTTTATAAAATTTATAAGATTTGAACTTATTTTTTTCAAACAATAAATGATAAAAAAATATAATGAACAAAAGATTAAAGTCATACATATCCGTTAAAGTGATGTTAAAGAAATCAAAGTACGAGATTTTTTTGGTAAAAATATTTTTTTAGAGGCTAAAAATAATGAGAAAAAATTGATGGTCAATTTGAATTGAACTCAGGTCATTCAATAAGTTATTGGAAGCCTTTACCAACTGAGTTACTGAATGAACGCTCGCCGAAAAAATATAAATTTTTAGGAGTCGTCACGCCGTTTTTAAGGAAATATTGAAAACCTTTTGAAAGAGAAAATGGGTCCGGGGGTCAGGTTACGTGTTGGGAAGAACCGAGAGTTCACCCAACACGCCTCGTCCGTAGACGAGTCTTTCTATGTCCAACATCCAAAACATCCAAAAGTGTGTGCAATTGTGTGAGACAAAATATGTATAAAATGCATATTAATGCTTTGTTTTATTGATCAAGACAGGGGATTACATCTTGTGAGCCACTTATTTTGGGGGGCCACGTCCCGATTACAACGAGGTAAACAGATTACAAATGCAAAAGGGACCTGCTGCAGTTGGCTAAGTATGTCGCCCGACACAAGACCATGAATGGCCAGTTGTGTCACGTGACATACTATGCCATATGCAGAGGTTTACAACTGGACTAATTACAGAAACCATGAATAGCAACAACAAGGTTAACAGAGATGGAATTAATGGCAACAACGAGATAGCAGAGATGGAAAATTATAATTGCAACGAGACAATATTATCACCTAGATATGGATAAACACATATGAGAGAATAAATATGATTGATTTACCCTCTATGTGGTGTTTAGACAAACTAATATCAAACAAATGCTCAAACACACAGAACACAGCATACTGGGAATAAAAATGAGATTATATCAATGCTACTCTAATCAGGTTCTAGCCTGAAGAACATATCAACTGTGAAAATACCAATGAACAATGAGAAGAGAGAAAAGGAATTAGGGCGTTACCCTTGTAGTATCCACCCTCTCTATACCACGTCGGTATGGAGAGTCTTCAAATCAGCTCCGGGACGATGACTGGAAAATGGGGAAGACCCGAGGAATCGCAGGAGGATGAACGGGCAATTTCTTAATTTGGCATTGTTGGTGACGATTGAACGGGCCTAGGATTCAGAACAGAGGAGGAAGGCAATTGTGATTTTGGGAAGATTTGAAGTGGGAGAAATGGTTATCACCGTCGCCGGAGAGAGAGAGAGAACGGTGAGGAGGATTACCGGTGAACGCCGATTTTGGTACAGAGAGGGAGCTCGGTGTTGAAGGTTGTTTTGGTGTTGAGAAACAGAGGACGGTGATAGGTGATTGTAGTTGGAGGTAGAGAGGTGGAGAACGGTGAGGGAGATTGAGAGGAACGTGGGTCACCGGTGAATCGGTTTAGAGAGGGAGGATTGGTCACTGTTTGGGTGGAGAGAGAGAGCTCGGAGGAAGAGGATCGAAGGTGGATTGGGTCGCCTTGTGAGGTGGAGAATTTGGTGGCTGGGATTAGGTGGAAGAGATGAAGACGCTGGGAGGAGGATGAGGTATTGGTGGAACGGCGGTGGGAGAAGGGTGTTGGAGCGATTGCTTTGGCCGGAGAGAGATGGGTGAGGAAGCTTGGCGATTAGAGAGAGAGGGACTGGTATTTGCATCTAGTGAGAGAGTAGAGAGAGAGACCCCTTGACAAAATGAGAAAATCCCTTATTTAACGTTGATTGGGAATTGATTTATTATGTCGTACGACCCATTGCTTCAAATTTCCGTGGCTCATTCTGTCGCACGACGAGATGAGCCAATAACTGTTTCTGGAATATTCCGAGCTAATTCCTCCTAGGTCCAAAACAAATAATTCCCTATAGGTCCTTTTGCCCGGAGGAAAGACTTAAAAGTATTTTCTTCGCTTGAAACTTATAAAAAGTTCCCGGAAGTCTCGGAATGGACTGGAAATTTATCAAAATGCCCCCTAGTGCAATTTTATTGAGTAAAAGGCACTTTTATTGGGTCGCGAATTGGATTGGCGTACTCACAGAGCCCCTCGGCAACGTCACTTATGGAAGAAGTGAGGTTGTCGACAAGAAGGACCCAATCCCAATGAGCGGCTGGGGATATGGCAGATGGAGGAAAATGATTGATGAGGTTGGATGGCTGGACCTTTTGAGAAAGGATTCCTACGTATCCCTAAAAGGGAATCAAGTCAAATCTTAGTTCGAAGACATAGGAGCGAGCCTAAAGAGGTGTAGGAACAAGCCTAACGAGGTATATAGGAACAAGCCTAAAAAATATAGGAGCAAGCCTAAAAAATATAGGAACAAGCCTAAAAGGGTATATGAACAAGCCTAAAGGGTATAGGAATAAGCCTAATGAGGTATATAGGAACAAGCCTAAAAAATATAGGAACAAGCCTAAAGAGGATGATCGAGATTAACTCAAAAGTATCGCGAGATGACCAAGACTTGAAATGACTTTCACGAGAAAGCAAACATAAGACAAGATGATTTGTAGTTGAAATGAGATATACTTTCATACCTGTGCTGTGCTTACCTGCAAGGGTCGTGCACACGAAGATCACTTGAAGTGATTGATTGACTTTGGAAACATTTACCGAGTAGAACACGAACTTTGCTGTTAAGATTACTGGAAAACAGACTTTGCTGACGATTTACCGTTGCAAGATGGGCTCTGCTGATAATTTGCCGTTGCAAGACGGGTATTGCTGATGCTTTTCCATTGCAAGACGGATATTGCTGATGATTTTCCATTGCAAGAGGGACCTTTGAAGATGATTTGCCGTTGCCAGACGGACCTTGTTGATGATTTTCCATTGCAAGACGGACTTTGATGATGATTTTCCATTGCGAGACTGACTTTGATAATGATTTGCCATTGCAAGACGGGTATTGATGATGATTGGCCATTGCAAGACGGATTTTGTTGATGATTTCTCATTGCAAGACGGACCTTTGATGATGATTTGTCGTTGCAAGACGGGTATTGATGATGATTCGCCATTGCAAGACGGATTTTTTTGATGATTTCTCATTGCAAGACGGACCTTTGATGATGATTTGCCGTTGCCAGATGGACCTTTGATGATGATTTGCCAAAGAGGCTGATGATGATTTGCCGTTGCCAGACGGACCGTTGATGATGATTTGCCAACAAGGCTGATGAGCTTGACGAGCATTGCTTGGAGACTGAGGCAGCTAGGGCTCATTCAGACGATGATGAGAATGATGAAGATAATGAAGACAGAACATGCCACCTGCAGGAATTGAAACCTTTGTCCAGGTTGTGATTTGAGGAGCAATCCCCATAATCAGATCATGATCACTTTGATTATTGTACCCTATGGGGGAAAAACACAACACTACTAGGAACTTTGCATTTTATTCACTTGATTATTGTTAATTTTATGCATTATTAACCTTGATGCACGAGTCCATCTCGACTGGGGATGAAAATGGAATGAGGATTTTGTATGGCTCGACGAGCAGATATGTATATGTAGCAAATGCTATGATGGATTTATGATGGGATGACTGTGTATATATGATGATGTATGGGTTGAACCCTCTCTCATGAATGATGGATGATATGGTGCAGCTAGGCAAGTCGGGGTGTACCCTGAGAGTACAGATGGCAGCAGGTTGATTGTTGCTGATGAGAACATAGTGTATCGCGCGCCTGAGATAGCAAGTAGCAGAGAAAGTGCAGAGAATGATCCCGGCTTTGAAGAGATGACTAGTCGAAGCCCCAGTTGATAATGCAAAGCAAACTCGGAGGGAATCTGGTAAGGAGAGAAAATCCCCAGCTTGAAGAGATCCAATGTAGTCCCATTACAGGCAGAATCATCATGCGTCCAAGGAGGCACCCATCTTTTCAGACCATAGTCAATCAGTCATAGACTCGAAAATATATACGTGCAGGGGCACATCTTTCGAAAAGTGGGAATGGATCCCGAATTTGTGTAACACACTCGCTTTTGGGTTTGACTATTTTGAGAGAGTATAAGCACAACAAGGTGTGGAAAAGTGTATGGAAGCCCCTGCTGACAGAAAGACAGTGTTTGGCTCTTTATTCCTAGAATGTAGAAAGAGAAGACATGTCGAGACATTTGAAAACATGTCTTATTCGTGATGATCACAAGGCTGCTTAAAACCCTTTATTGATGTTCGGGTTATTCAACCACTAAGATTGATATGAACAAATATTTTGATTAATCACGAGGAGAAAACCAACTGATATCAAGAATCAAATTTGGAAAGATGGAAAGAGGATTTGTGTATAGGGACGGCCCTTGAGGAGACCGGATTTTCTGAGATTTGTTTGTGATTTCGACCGGACCAATTATGGTTGCCTACGTTCCCCTCCTGGCGAGGAGCTCAGGTCGCCGTAGTTCGGGCTTATCCTGATTTGAAAAGAATGCAAAAATTCGAGATTCTGAGGACCTTTGAGGATTTTTCTGAGAATTGGAGAATTGAAAAGCATGTCCTCTTGGAGTGTCAATGAAAGACACGGATGCGCAGCCCCAGTGGGGCATCCACGGAAAGTGTTTGTGGAGGAGAAATGAAATATGCTCACATGAAGTGTCGAATGAATGGATTGAATTTGCACAATCTTTGATTGATGGTCTTTTGAGCCGAGAGGGATTTGGCTCTGATTTAAGCAAGCAACGAAGCATTAATCTGATTTAGATCTTGATGATATTGGAATGAAACTGCTATCCGGTAGGGACTGTAGCTGGGTTTCAGGGCTTCGATCGGCCATCGGGTGATTTGGAAAATTGATTGCATCATGACCTCTTAAGATGAGAGGTCGGCTGGGCTTTTTACTGACTGAACCTCTAAAGATGAGAGGTTGGCTTGAAAGGATGTGTTTGGGAAATCTACGACGGGGAAGATTGATTGCCTCTAAGAATGAGTGGTCAAATTTTGACTTTGGCCAAAGGCAAGGCAATGGTACTGGGAATATCCTCTAAAAGTGAGAGGATGGCTTGGGATTGATTGGTGGATTGCTGACGAGAGAAAATCCAAGCTATCGAGAACTTTTGCAAACTTTCGAGAATTCGGGCTCCTTTTGAACATTGGAGAGCCATTTGAGAAGTCGGAGACTTTCGCTGAATTGTGAGGATCTAAAGTCCTTCTTTTGAAAAGCCTCTTGAGATGTTGAGGATTCTTGCTGAACTATGAGGATTTAATATCCTTCTTTTGATAACTTGGAAGGCCTCTTGAGGAGTTGAGGATTATCTTTGTCCTTCCTTCATGGCTTGAGTATTTTACGCACCGCCGACTCTCGAAGCTAACTTCTTGGCATTACTTGGACTTCTCTCGGCAAGGAGCAAAGGTGATGGCTAAACAGGGTTTCAAACATGCCGATCTTGAAATGAAAGGGTATTGTTTGGTGAGGGTGAGGTAATGGCTTCCCTAGGGTGAAAGGCTTCAACCGCAATCCCTACCGGATGATCTAAACGAGATTAAGTCTTCATTGCTTGCTTAAGCTTAATTGAGGAAGATTCATGCAAATTCTTGATCAACAAAATGATGAGGATGATGAAAGAGATGTGAGCATATGAGATGCAAGATGGGGAGTTGGTAAGCCCCAATTTGAAAAATATATCAGTTGATTTTCTCACTCCGATTAATTTAAATATTAGTCATTTCAATGCATTAGTGATTGAGCAACACAAGTGATCATGTGGAATAAAACCATTTCAATCAAGTGTAATGTGGGTGCAAGTGATATCTCGAGTCTAGCAAGAAGAGAATCAAAGATTTTTATTACTGCAAAGCAAAAACTGGTCCAACTTGGACTTGACAGACTCGATGCCCAAAAGGGACATTCTAGATTCTACGAAGACTGATTGACTGCATCAACTTTAGATGGAAGGAAAAGCATCGTTGACATTGATGGGGTGAGGACCCTTCTCAAACTTTCTGTCATTCATAAGTCTTCTTCCTTAGCTTTAGCAATCTGATCAAGCAACCGGGCCTCCCGCTTACAAGAAAAAGCGGCTTCGAGGGTAGCTTGCAACTTTTCGATGGACACACCATTTGCACTCCGCTGACCCATGAGATACGAACTTCCAGACTGGTGGGCCATAATATTCTCTGCACCAAACACTTTGGATTCCGAATCAGATGGATGACCACTCGGGCACTTGAACTGCCTCCGTCTCGGGAATATGGATCAAATGAACGCTGGGGGCCAGAGTACGCACCCAACTTGCCGTAGCTGCAGGGGTAAAGAGGTGTATAAGGTGGAGGATATAGAACCTTGAGGAGGTATGGGAGAGGGAAGAACGGAAAAGGAGATGGACTCATGCAACATCTTATTAATGTTCAAGTAGAAATCGGTATCTTTTAAATCCTATGAACGGTTAAAAAAGGAGAAGCCTTTATTCACGCAATCTAATCCTCAGGGAAACCTAGGGACATACCATTCAAAAATACACCAAATGTATTGATTAAAAATTAATAATAGGCAATAATACCTAAATAAAACCAAAGCATTTATGGGACGGACGAGCAATCCAAATTTCTGGGGAAATTTGGGCAGCATAACAGGTATTCCTGAAGAATTTCAAGGAAAAATCCGGCATGACGTCTCGTCGGTGCACGGTGACAATGCCGCATGATCTCTCGTTAGAATATGCCGTGGGAACGACATGTCCATACGCGAAACCATGTTGCATTGGCAACATGCCCACACGTGCTAGGTTTTGGGATAGGTACGAAAGCCTATTAAAATTTTTGAGATAATTCATTTTAGTGTATTTGAAAATGGCGTGAAAAACCAACCGTTGGGTAAGCTTTAAAGTGTGGAGCCACCTATGATGCTCTAGGGGGATAGGTTTGATTTCAGGTGCTCAAGCGTAGGTGAATTACATGGCCGTCCGCGATGCCGTCAATCGCACCCGAGGGTTCTAGATCTATGTGACGTAGTGTGCGGATGACTAGATTCCTTTATTTGCGAAAATAATTTTTTTTTATATTTTTTATTTTATTTTTATTTGAAAAGGGGGTGATAAAGGAAAAAGCAAACACACACCAAACCCCACGGAGCACAATAATCAAGGGATCATGTATTTGATCACGGGGGACCGCCCCACAATTACAACCTGCACGAAGAAATCAAATTCTGCAAATAAGCCACTTCTGTCGCGTGACACAGGACTGATGAGGTCAGTTATGTTGCGTGACATAAGGAGCCCTATATCCAGAATCTGAACAAAAGCAAAACCAGCCCTGCCTCCAAGCACATGACATGGCTCAACCCCAAGCACCAGCACAATCTCAACAGGAAACAAGGAAGGGGAGGGAATAAAGCAAAGCACTAAATGCATTTATACACATATAATGTCACCAACATTGCACACACAAATGAAGGAAGTGAACGTTAAACAAGCACGAAAGTTTGACCCACTTTTTGAAAAACAAGTTTCAAGTCCCCAGCGGAGTCGTCACTGAATGAACGCTCGTCGAAAAAATATAAATTTTTAGGAGTCGCCACGCCATTTTTAAGGAAACATTGAAAACCTTTTGAAAGAGAAAATGGGTTCGGGGGTCAGGTTACGTGTTGGGAAGAACCGAGAGTTCACCCAACATGCCTCGTCCGTAGACGAGTCTTTCTATGTCCAACATCCAAAACATCCAAAAGTGTGTGCAATTGTGTGAGACAAAATATGTATAAAATGCATATTAATGCTTTGTTTTATTGATCAAGACAGGGGATTACATCTTGTGAGCCACTTATTTTGGGGGGCCACATCCCGATTACAACGAGGTAAACAGATTACAAATGCAAAAGGGACCTGCTGCAGTTGGCTAAGTATGTCGCCCGACACAAGACCATGAATGGCCAGTTGTGTCACGTGACATACTATGCCATATGCAGAGGTTTACAACTAAACTAATTACAGAAACCAAGAATAGCAACAACAAGGTTAACAGAGATGGAATTAATGGCAACAACGATATAGCAGAGATGGAAAATTATAATTGCAGCGAGACAATATTATCACCTAGATATGGATAAACACATATGAGAGAATGAATATGATTGATTCACCCTCTATGTGGTGTTTAGACAAACTAATATCAAACAAATGCTCAAACACACAGATCACAGCATACTGGGAATAAAAATGAGATTATATCAATGCTACTCTAATCAGGTTCTAGCCTGAAGAACATATCAACCGTGACAATACCAATGAACAATGAGAAGAGAGAAAAGGAATTAGGGTGTTACCCTTGTAGTATCCACCCTCTCTATACCACGTCGGTATGGAGAGTCTTCAAATAACCTCCGGGACAATGACTGGAAAATGGGGATGACCAGAGGAATCGCAGGAGGATGAACGGGTGAATTCTTAATTTGGCATTGTTGGTGACGATTGAACGGGCCTAGGATCCAGAACAGAGGAGGAAGGCGATTGTGATTTTGGGAAGATTTGAAGTGGGAGAAACGGTTATCACCGTCGCCGGAGAGAGAGAGAACGGTGAGGAGGATTACCGGTGAACGCCGATTTGGGTACAGAGAGGGAGCTCGGTGTTGAAGGTTGTTTTGGTGTTGAGAAACAGAGGACGTGATGGGTGATTGTAGTTGGAGGTAGAGAGGTGGAGAACGGTGAGGGAGATTGAGAGGAACGTGGGTCGCCGGCGAATCTGTTTAGAGAGGGAGGATTGGTCACTGTTTGGGTGGAGAGAGAGACCTCGGAGGAAGAGGATCGAAGGTGGATTGGGTTGCCGTGTGAGGTGGAGAGTTTGGTGGCTGGGATTAGGTGGAAGAGATGAAGACACTGGGAGGAGGATGAGGTAGTGGTGGAACGGCGGTGGGAGAAGGGTGTTAGAGCGATTGCTTTGGGCGGAGAGAGATCGGTGTGGAAGCTTGGCGGTTAGAGAGAGAGAGGGACTACTATTTGCGTCTAGTGAGAGAGTAGAGAGAGAGTCCCCTTGACAAAATGAGAAAATCCCTTATTTAACGTTGATTGGGAATTGATTTATTATGTCGTACGACCCATTGCTTCAAATTTCCGTGGCTCATTCTGTCGCACGATGGGACGAGCCAATAACCGTTTCTGGAACATTCCGAGCTAATTCCTCCTAGGTTCAAAACAAATAATTCCCTATAGGTCCTTTTGCCCGGAGAAAAGACTTAAAAGTATTTTCTTTGCGGGAAACTTATAAAAAGTTCCCGAAAGTCTCGGAATGGACTGGAAATTTACCAAAACGTCCCCTAGTGCAATTTTATTGAGTAAAAGGCACTTTTATTGGGTATCGAATTGGATTGGCGTACTCACAGTTACCTAAACAAATTTCAATTTAATGCACAGTTAAATATGTGAATATAAACTAAAGGTTAAAATTTTTTTAAAAAATTATTTTTAAATTCAGTAGGTGCCAGTTGGACCTATTCGTAACACGATGGATCCGTCCCTAATCTGAATGTGGGTTTTAAGAGATGAACCAATAGTTTGAAGTTGTAAATTAGGATCTTAAGTAATAACTAACCCGTATTTGTAACAAAAAAAATCAATTTTCTTTTTTAAGTTGGTCTATGAAAAAAAGGTTTTTCCTAACGCTTTAACAAAAATACGGTTTTCAAAAAGTGAGCGTCTACCTTGTAATTGTCGCTGATGTTACAATGTGTCAGTTATGTATATTGCGACTTATAATAATTTGACAATTATAAACTATGAAACTGACACTTTAACGCTTGTTAATATGTGCCAATGTATTTTAAACAGTGCTATTGTGCATAAAATAATGATAGTTGTAGTATTAAAAAGAGTTGATGGTAGCGTTAAAAGGGGTGTGTGTTAAAGAGTGTATGTGACAGAGTTAAAAGAGTCGGTAAAAGGTGAATAAATATGTAATTATGTTTTAATAAGTTTGATTATTTATTAAAATGCAATATACATTTAAAAAAATATTTGATAATTAGCTACAAAAGAAAAACCGTAAGAAAACATGAATATTTTGGTAGTATGGGAAAGTGGTAATGTGTTTCTTAAGGTTATCAAACAATTTTGCTAAAAATAAATAAAAAAGAGGGTATAATTGAATTAAAAAATAATAAAAAATAAAAGTCATGTGGGGTTGTAGTCGTCAGATATTATTTCAAGATGAAATATTTATTTTTAGTGAGGAAGCGATAGACCATGGCAAAACACACCAAGACTCTGCAAGTGCTAGCTCCCAGTTGGAGAGGTAGGGCATTCATACACTCCAAGATCTCATTAATAAAGGGATCCAATGGTAGTCTCAAGCCAGCCTCGAATTGGCCATAGAAGAAGGCCACCCTTATGGTATCTTTACTGAACGTATCACCAAACAGAGACATGAATTCTTTCTTGCTGAAGTGAGTCACGTTGAACTCCTTACTATCCACCTCACAAAAGTTGTACACCATGTCAACCCGAGACGCCGAGTTCCTCTTCCCTCGAAGTGGCTTAGGAGGTACATAGCCTCTTTCATTCTTCCCAGGTTCAACGGAGGATTCGAACGCGTCCACAATCCATGGGCTCGAAGAAGTAGAAGCTGTAGCTCCCCCTTGAGCTGCCATATCTGTACAAGAAGAAGAGGAAACAGGGGAATCAGACCTATGCTCGTATTCAGGCGACCAACCTAAGGACGACCTAGATTCCCCCGGAAAACCCTTTCTATTCCTAAGGAAGGAAGGTTTGTTGGGATCCTTCACATAAAACAGTGATATGTGGTAGTACTGGTAGTAGTAGTGGTGGTGCTGGTGCTGGTGGTAGTACTGGTAGTAGTAGTGGTGGTGGTGGTGGGGGTGATGGATGAAAATGAATAAAATCACTAATTTCGTTAGAAAACTAACTGAAAATGAGATAATATTTAACTGAAAATTGGATGAGAGTGAGATTATATGTGAATATTTGAGAGTAGAAGAGAAAGAGTAGAGAGAAATAATGTGGAAATAAAATGGGAGGAGGGAGGTGATATTTATAGTTAGTAAATTAGGCAAAAAAAAAATTTTTTTAATTTTTGTCAGCCCCCAGTTAAAGTTTTGACGGACATAACGACTAGTTTGAAAAAGTAGCCATTGGAAATTTACACACTGGAAATGACCCCCTCAGCCGAGCAACTCATATGACTCGGCCGAGCATGACCGGCGGTTGACCGGTTTTTCAAAAAGGCAAACCTTAACCGAACCTCCCATTTACCGGTTTCGGTTAGCCGATTTCGATTAACCGGCGTTGATCGATTTTGGCTGATTTTGACCAGTTAAAAATCGCTCGATTGGCCGGTCCGATTTATAAAATGGCCACGTCTAGCCCAGGCCAAGTGGGCGACCGCCCAGCTCCAAGTCTCAACAACGTTGAATCGTCTATACAACTGGGTGACCGCCGAGGAAGTATGGGCGACCGCCCAGCCCCCGTAAATCTGGCGTATTATTTTCCTATTTGTGTTAGGTTTATGTTTAGAAAATTATATTTGGTAGATCTCTTTTCCCTTTTTTCATTGTACTCTATATATTCAAAAGGTTGATCAATAAGAAATCAGTTTTTGGGAAAATTCTAAATTAATTTCCTACATGGTATCAGAGCGGCATCATACACAAGTCTAAATCCATGGCGGGTAACGATGCTATCGTCAATAATCCCCCTAAAATCGAATATAATTCTCCTTTTTACCTTGGTCCTCAGGATAGGCCAGTAGATTTTATTACTCCTACTCGTTTCAATGGTGAAAATTACGATGATTGGGCCAGTGACAAGTGACTATTATATAGTCATTTATCCTAAGTTTTTATATCTATTTCCTTAGTTTAATTATCATTTTCATCTCATTTTAGTCTATTTTTAGTTCCTTTTTCATATTTATTAGATTTTACGCTTTTTGGTATACTCTATGCATTTTAGACAGGTTTTTGGAGTCTATTTTATGATTAAAGGATGCTTGGACATCTTGGTGCAAAGGCATGGAAGAGCAGCAAACAAATCAAACACACAAGCCAAAATCCAGACGGAGCGGCCGTGCAGCCAAGAGGGAACGGCCGTGCACTTGGCCATATCCGGGCCATTTTTGGCCCCAAAACGTGGAGTGGCCGCGTCTTGAAAATTGCTTGGCCGTGTTAACCTTCAGAGCGGCCGTGCAGCAAACGTGGAGCGGCCGTGCTATTTGCCAGTTCAAAAATCCAAAATTGGCGCCAAGAGGGCACGGCAGTGCAAAACCCTTGACACGGCCGTGCAAGTCGTGACTGCAGAATTAAAAGGCACCTTTAGAAGGCACCTTCTTAAAGAGTTTTCTCCCCATTATAAAAAGACCCATTGTAATCAGTCTTAGATACCAAATTTTGATAGAATTTTCACCAGAAATTGTTAGAGATTAGCATAGAAAAGTTACAAGTACTATATACATTGATTTCCAAAAGATCTTTGAAGATTCAAGTCCATTTTTGTTCTTGGAGTTTCTTTGGAAAAGAAGCAATAAAGTTGAAGTATTATTCCAGCCATTCATCTCTCATTTATCATAAGTTTCTCTTACTCTATCCTTTATATATTTGCTTATTTACTTTACATGGCTAGTGAGTAATTCCCCCTTGTTCTTGGGGTTGGAAACTCAAAAGCATAATTCGTTCATCATCTTAAATTATGAAAGTCTTGTCTTCTATCTTCATCTAAACAATTTCTTTATATCAATCTCTAAATGACTTACATTTTGGAGACGTCCAACTTGTATGATTCAGTCGATCGAGAGAAGGACCTAGCGGAGAATCTCGATTGACGGAACCATATAAAGAAACTGGGTTCCATTGATCACGAAAGTAGTTCAACGGCCTAGGGATGTTCCTTTAATGGAAAGTATGTTGACTCTCGTTCTTAATGGATTCTTACTAATTATGGTCAGCTAGAGATAAGCCGAAATGCCCATTTGTGACAGGGCGGGAGTACCATAAACGAAAATCTCAAATAGTTAGGACATAATTAGTGAAGAATACAACGCTACTGTCTTGACCGTGAGAAGTAGTGTAAGCCTAACGTACCATCCTTGATTTTCATGAAAACCTATATTTCCTAAGACAATGACTATTTGATGAACAATTTTATGTATATGATTTCCAATCCCGAGAATGCTTCGTTTATAATATTCAAAGTATTTTTCTGTGTATGCTTTATTCTCTTTCTAAAACAAATCTTTATCTCCCCCAATCTCTTTTATAATTTTGATAAAGACAAAAATAATTCCAAAGTAAATTCTGTCTCTGTGGGATCGACCCGTACTTGCACCTGCTATATTACAATAACCCGTGCGCTTGCGGATTTTAAATAAACCGTTAGGTTTCGACCGAACAAGTTTTTGGCGCCGTTGCCGGGGACAACGGTTTACTTTTAGTTTTTGTCTTTACTACATAATTTTTGTTTTTAATTTTTGTTTCTATATTTTTGTTTTTACTTCCGATAATTTGTTACGTTTAATCTCTTTTTGAGTGCTTTCCTTATAGTGTATGAAACGGGCTCGGACGTTCTTTGACAATTTTGATCCAGAACCCGAACGAAGTTTTCATGAAAGATTAAGAAAATTCAAAGAGACACTAAGCAAGCATATGGCCGAAGGAGAGCCACAAACACCAGCTAGGACCCTACGGGACTTTGTGAATCCAAGTACCCCAGGAACTAGATCCCCTATAGTTGTGCCAAATGCCGGAGCGGAACACTTTGAGATAAAGCCGCAACTTTTGCATATGGTTATGAATAACCAATATAGCGGCACTGCTTTCGAAGACCCTCATGTCCACATCCAAACATTCTTGGAATACTGTGATACCACAAGTATTCAGAATGTCACCCCGGAAGCAATTCAGATGCGTATTTTTCCTTTCACTCTTAAGGATAAGGCGAAGCAATGGTTAAATTCGGTCCCCCAAAATTCATTAACAACATGGGACCAAATTCAAGAAACATTCCTTTGGCGTTTTTTCCCACCAAGCAAAACAGCCCAAATCTGCACAAAGATCACTAACTTCTGTCAAACAGATAGTGAAACTTTGTATGATGCATGGGAGAGGTTCAAGGAACTTCTCAGAATGTGCCCCCACCACGGGCTCAAAAAGTGGTTGATTGTTCACACCTTCTACAACGGTCTCATATTCAAGACAAGAGAGACCATTGATGCCACTGCAGGAGGAGCATTGATGAACAAAGGAGTCGATGAGGCATATGACCTTATCGAAAATATTGCATTGAACCATTACCAATGGTCAAACGAGAGGGAGCAACAACGAGGTACGCCTGGTAAATATAATGTTGATGCAGTTACTCTTCTCTCTTCTAAGGTTGACATGCTTTTGAAAAAATTTGAAAATTTTAATGTCAATCCCGTCTCAAATGTAAATGTTTTATGTGAACTGTGTGGGTCTAACTCACATAGTACGGATAATTGCGAGTTACTTGACATTAGTTCTAATGATCAAGTGAACTTTGTAAATTCTTTTGGACAGAAGGGGGGGATGTATTCTAATACATACAATCCTGAATGGAGGAATCACCCCAACTTCTCCTATAAGAATAACAACGTTCTAAACCCGCAACCATCTACACAACCTCCGGGATTTGCACCTAAAAATTTCAATAATAATGCAAGTACCTTCCCCCCTAAATCAAAATTTGATCTTTTAATAGATTTTGTGGTTGAAAGCAAAAATGATCAAGAAAAGATCAATAATGAGTTTAGGGAATGTTTCAAGTTATTAAATGATAGATTTGATAACCTAGCCGCCCATAACAAAATACTAAATGAACATGCTAAGGCGGTAGTAACTAGAAGCGGGAAAGAGCTTATTGATTGTCTTCCTAAAGAAAATAATCCCATTGAGGAAAATATTAGTCAAAACCAACCTGTGGTTGAGACTAATGATGAGGTTGATAAGGGGACGGAATCCCCTAAAATAACTAGAAATTTTGATCCGCCAATACCTTACCCTCAAAGGTTGGTAAAGGCAAAGCTTGATAAATAATTTGCAAAATTTTTAGAAGTTTTAAAATCTATTTACATTAATGTACCTTTTACCGATGCTTTGCAACAAATGCCTTCTTATGCTAAATTTCTAAAGAATATTATTTCTAACAAAAGGAAGCTAGAAGAAAATGAGACTGTTGCATTAACGGAAGAGGTAAGTGCTATTTTACAAAAAAGGTTATCTCCAAAATTAAAAGATCCCGACACTTTCTCTATTCCTTGTAATATAGGTAAATTTAATGTAGATAATGTCATGCTAGACTTTGGAGCTAGCGTAAGCCTCATCCCACTTTCAGTTAGCAAGAGAATTGGTGTGGGGAAATTAAAACCTACAACCATATCTCTGTAATTAGCGGACCGTTCCATTAAATATCCGGTGGGTATTATGGAAGATGTCTCTTGCCAAATCGGGAAATTAATCATCCCGATTGACTTCGTAGTTCTTGAGATGGAAGAGGATAATCATATTCCTGTAATTCTGGGTAGACCATTTCTTGCCACAGTTGGGGCAATTATAGACGTTAAAAATGGTAATCTCTCTTTGAATGTAGGAAATGATAAAGTAGAGTTTAACTTGTCTAAATTTATGAAAAATCCTGATCTTAAGAACCCTTTCTTAGACATTAACGTATTGGAATCTATTAGCAAGGAATTAGAAAGTCCCCAATCTAAAGACCCGCTAGAGAAAAGTCTTATAGATTGGAAGAGAACTTTGCATGATGATGACGATAATGAAATTGCAAATTATACTATGCTTTTAGATACTAATCATGCAGCAAAGTCTAGTGGCAACACTAAATATGAAGAGTTGGAGACTAAAGCGGAGCCATCCAACAAGGAGGAAAAAGAGGTAATTAAGGCACCTCAAGTTGAGTTAAAACCTCTTTCTACAAATCTAAGGTATGAATTTCTGGGACCAAATTCTACTTATCCCGTGATTATAAATGCTAAACTAGGCCCTCTTGAAACTGTAAAGTTATTAAATGAGCTTAGGTTGCACCAAAAAGCCATAGGATATACGATATACTCCCTCCGTCCCGGCCGACTTAGGATTTTTTGAAATAGCACGGGAATTAAGGAAAAAGTAAATGTTGTGAGTGTAATTTAAAAATAGGAGAGAGAATGAGTGGAGGGAATAGTAAATTATAATGGTGTTGTGAGTATTAAAATAATGTAGGAGAGAGAATGAGTGGAGAGAATAGTGATTTAAGGTTTCCATTTTGGGCTGTCCTAAGTCGGGTGGGACGCCCAAAATGGCAAAAAGTCCTAAGTCGGCCGGGACGGAGGGAGTATGACTTAAAAGGAATTCATTCAAAAATTTGCATGCATAGGATTGATTTAGAGGAAGATCATAAACCTTCCATTGAGCATCAAAGAAGACTCAATTCTAACATGAAGGAAGTAGTTAAAAAAGAAGTCCTTAAATTACATGACGCAGGCATTATCTATCCAATTGCGGATAGCAAATGGGTGAGCCCCGTGCAAGTTGTCCCTAAGAAGGGAGGAATGACAGTCATTCAAAATGATAAGGATGAATTAATCCCAACAAAGACTCTCACGGGTTGGCGCATGTGTATAGACTACAGAAAATTAAATAAAGCCATCCGAAAGGATCATTTTCCCCTTCCCTTTATAGACCAAATGCTAGAAAGATTGGCCAAGCATTCCCATTTTTGTTATTTGGACGGATATTCGGAATTTTTCCAAATCCCTATCCATCTAGACGACCAAGAAAAAACTACTTTTACTTGTCCTTATGGTACCTTCCCTTATAGAAGAATGCCCTTCGAACTTTGTAATGCTCCCGCCACTTTTCAGCGTTGTATGATGTCCATTTTTTTCGATTACATAGAAAATATAATGGAAGTTTTTATGGATAATTTCTCTGTTTATGGATATTCTTTCGATGAATGTTTGAAAAATTTATCTAAAGTCCTACAATGTTGTGAAGAAGTTAATCTTGTTTTAAATTGGGAAAAATGTCACTTTATGATAAATGAAGGGATAGTGTTAGGACACATGATGTCCGAAAAGGGGATAGAAGTAGATAAGGCAAAAATTGAGATTATTGAAAAATTACCTCCGCCTACTAATGTTAAAGGAATAAGAAGCTTTCTTGGGCACGCCGATTTTTACCGACGATTTATAAAGGATTTCTCAAAAATTTCTAAACCTTTAACTAATCTACTAATGAAAGATGCTCCATTTGTGTTCGATAGCCCTTGTCTTGAAGCATTTAACAGGTTGAAGGAAGCTTTGGTGTCCGCTCCTATCGTACAACCACCCGATTGGGATCTCCTTTTTGAAATAATGTGCGATGCAAGTGATTTTGCAGTTGGAGTTGTTCTGGGGCAGCGAAAAGACAAGAAAACACATGCTATATACTATGCTAGCCGAACACTAGATGAAGCACAAATGAATTACGCCACCACGGAAAAAGAATTGTTGGCTGTGGTATTTGCTATGGATAAGTTTCGGTCATATTTGGTGGGATCAAAAGTAATCGTATACACGGATCACGCAGCAATAAGGTACTTATTGGCAAAAAAGGATGCAAAGCCAAGATTGATAAGGTGGATCCTTCTCCTCCAAGAGTTTGATTTAGAAATCAGTGATAAGAAGGGGACGGAAAATTTGGTCGCAGATCATTTATCCCGTCTTCCCAAGGATTTGGAAATTTCCAATAAAGATGACCTTCCAATTGATGACTCATTTCCGGACGATCATCTTCTTGCTATAAACAATGTCGAAACCCCTTGGTTTGCGGACATTGTTAATTACCTGGCATGTAAGATTCTTCCCCCAGAAATGAGTTATCAACAAAAGAAGAGATTCTTATCAAAAATTAAATACTATTTTTGGGAAGATTCGCTCCTTTTTAAGCATTGCGCAGATGGAATCATTAGGCGGTGTGTACCTAATGAAGAGATTAATGACATTCTTCATCATTGTCATTCATCCCCTTATGGCGGTCATGCAAGCACAGCCAAAACCGCCGCTAAGGTTCTTCAATCAGGTTTCTTCTGGCCCACACTCTTCAAAGATTCTCGACATTTCGTTATTTCTTGTGATCGTTGCCAAAGAACCGGCAACATTTCAAGAAGAAATGAAATGCCTCTTAATAATATTTTAGAGGTTGAGATCTTTGACGTTTGGGGCATTGATTTCATGGGACCATTTCCAACGTCCTTCAACAATAACTATATTTTAGTAGCAGTGGACTACGTCTCAAAATGGGTAGAAGCCATAGCATCTCCAACAAACGACTCAAAAGTTGTCATGAAGCTTTTCAAAGATACAATTTTTCCAAGATTTGGGGTTCCAAAAGTTATCATAAGTGATGGTGGTTCGCATTTTTCACACCGCCAATTCGAGGCCTTATTAAGAAAGTACGGAGTCTATCACAAAACGGGCACCGGGTATCACCCTCAAACAAGCGGACAAGTGAAAGTATCGAACCGGGAAATAAAGTGGATCTTGGAGAAAATGGTAATAAGTTCAAGAAAAGATTGGTCAATAAAATTGAACGATGCTTTGTGGGCTTATCGCACCACTTTCAAAACACCCATCGGAACAACTCCTTTCCGTTTGGTGTATGGAAAGCCATGTCATTTACCGGTGGAGCTTGAACACAAAGCATATTGGGCAATAAAAGCTCTAAACTATGACCTAGCAGAAGCCGGTGAAAAGCGAAAACTTCAGTTACAAGAGCTCGAAGAACTCCGATATGAAGCATACGAAAGTGCTAAGCTATACAAGGAAAAGACGAAGAAATGGCATGATGCTCATATCATAAAAAAGGATTTCAAAGAAGGAGACATGGTACTACTTTTTAACTCTCGTTTAAAGCTTTTTCCAGGTAAGTTAAAATCAAGATGGACGGGCCCATATCAAGTTCGTAAGGTATATTCATACGGAGCCATTGAAATTGGGAACGAAGCACAAGGAGAGTTCAAGGTAAACGGTCAAAGGTTAAAGCACTACATGACCGGAGACCCGATTGGAGTAGTTTCATTCATAACACTAGACGAACCCACCACTCAATTTCAGTAAGTTTCTCTTTACTCCCCCGAGATTTACATTGTTCCTTGAAACATTGAGGACAATGTTCATTTCAAGTGTGGGGGGTATACCTATCTTTCCTTATTTTTACTTGTTTTCTAGTTTTAATTTACATGCTTTCTAGCGTAATTTTTCTTTTTTAATGCATTTTTGTTTCTTTTTATACATGTTTAGTATATATATATAAAAAAAAAATCCCTATGATGATCCATATTATTATTATTTATGCTTGCTATTTGCCCTAGGATAATGCCTTTAACTTTTCTCTCATATTTTCTATAAACTTAGAAATTAATAAGAAGAAAAAAAAATAGGGATATTTTTAGGAAATAAATTAAAAGCCTCATAAGTTAATATAGCAATATATAGGGTTTTATCAAGAAAAAGCATTTGATTAGTTTGAATCTTCATTGATCATCTTTATACACTTGATTTTTCTTATGAAATTTTTTTTGAAAATATTTCTTTAAATGTACATTTCAAATTTTATTAAATGTTTATTCCCTTATTAGAAGCATTTACTTTGTTTTGCATCCCTTGAATCACACCCCTTTATTAAAATCCCATCTTTCCATTTCCACTAATCGAATCAAGGTTAGGCATTTTTATCTTATTACTAAAAGAGTGACTTAGTCACCAAATCTTAAAAGCAAAAAGAAATTTATTACTTCCTAAGTAACTCGGGGCACGGCGTTCTCTGCGACGATGCTTCCTTGCCAAATGGAAATAATATTCAAAGTATTCTTGATCTAAGTATTAGGAACATGGGATTCACAGCCACAATGTATCCTACTTGAAAGGATAAAAAATAACTAAGGTCTTTTGCAAAAATTTAACACGTGCAAAAATAAGATGAAATTGTTGAAGCCTTAACAAGATTTTTCCACTATCATCATCCATTTTTCAACCTTGTGATTCAAAAATGCAATACAATTCTATAAAAGCTTCTAGTTTGTGAATGAATGTTTATACTTCCATTTGGACATTTTAAAGTAATAAATCTATTTTCTCAAAAAAAAAAAAAACACTTCTTTTTATCAAGTCATTGATCTAAGATTTATCCTTCTAGCATGCTTTACTTGATCAAATTCTATATATGCTATATTAGGTTATTGTCTTAAAAATTATTTCTTTAAAATATTCCCAAAATGCTTCTTTCTAATAATTTTTAAAGATATGTAAAATATGACTAGAAAGGTGAAGGCAATATCCAAAAGGCAATTAGGGCTTGCTACTATATTTCTGAGGGATCATTCTTATTTTATTTTCTTTTCTTTTCTTTGCTCCCTCTCCATGTTTTCATCCTAAACTTGCTTAGGGACAAGCAAGAGCTTAGTGTGGGGGAGTTTGATAAGTGACTATTATATACTCCCTCCGTCCCAGTTCAGTTTACACTTATTTCCCTTTTGGTCCGTCCCAGCCCAGTGTGAACTACCATAAATGGTATGTCCTTTAATATTTTATATTCTCCCTACCCCACCCACTCATTAACTCCACTCATTCTCCACCATACAATTTATTCAACCAACCTACTATTTATTCCACTCATTCCCTCTCTTCATTTTCTACCACACATTTTCATTATCTTAATAATATTTCTTAATCGGCGTGCCTTGGTCAATGGTGCACACTTGGGTGGGACGGAGGGAGTAGTCATTTATCCTAAGTTTTTATATCTATTTCCTTAGTTTAATTATCATTTTCATCTCATTTTAGTCTATTTTTAGTTCCTTTTTCATATTTATTAGATTTTACGCTTTTTGGTATACTCTATGCATTTTAGACATGTTTTTGGAGTCTATTTTATGATCAAAGGATGCTTGGACATCTTGGTGCAAAGGCATGGAAGAGCAGCAAACAAATCAAACACACAAGCCAAAATCCAGACGGAGCGGCCGTACAGCCAAGAGGGAACGGCCGTGCACTTGGCCATATCCGGGCCATTTTTGGCCCCAAAACGTGGAGTGGCCGTGTCTTGAAAATTGCTTGGCCGTGTTAACCTTCAGAGCGGCCGTGCAGTAAACGTGGAGCGGCCGTGCTATTTGCCAGTTCAAAAATCCAAAATTGGCGCCAAGAGGGCACGGCCGTGCAAAATCCTTGACACGGCCGTGCAAGTCGTGACTGCAGAATTAAAAGGCACCTTTAGAAGGCACCTTCTTAAAGAGTTTCCTCCCCATTATAAAAAGACCCATTGTAATCAGTCTTAGATACCAAATTTTGATAGAATTTTCACCAGAAATTGTTAGAGATTAGCATAGAAAAGTTACAAGTACTATATACATTGATTTCCAAAAGATCTTTGAAGATTCAAGTCCATTTTTGTTCTTGGAGTTTCTTTGGAAAAGAAGCAATAAAGTTGAAGTATTATTCCAGCCATTCATCTCTCATTTATCATAAGTTTCTCTTACTCTATCCTTTATATATTTGCTTATTTACTTTACATGGCTAGTGAGTAATTCCCCCTTGTTCTTGGGGTTGGAAACTCAAAAGCATAATTCGTTCATCATCTTAAATTATGAAAGTCTTGTCTTCTATCTTCATCTAAACAATTTCTTTATATCAATCTCTAAATGACTTACATTTTGGAGACGTCCAACTTGTATGATTCAGTCGATCGAGAGAAGGACCTAGCGGAGAATCTCGATTGACGGAACCATATAAAGAAACTGGGTTCCATTGATCACGAAAGTAATTCAACGGCCTAGGGATGTTCCTTTAATGAAAAGTATGTTGACTCTCGTTCTTAATGAATTCTTACTAATTATGGTCAGCTAGAGATAAGCCGGAATGCCCGTTTGTGACAGGGCGGGAGTACCATAAACGAAAATCTCAAACAGTTAGGACATAATTAGTGAAGAATACAACGCTACTGTCTTGACCGTGAGAAGTAGTGTAAGCCTAACGTACCATTCTTGATTTTCATGAAAACCTATATTTCCTAAGACAATGACTATTTGATGAACAATTTTATGTATATGATTTCCAATCCCGAGAATGCTTCGTTTATAATATTCAAAGTATTTTTCTGTGTATGCTTTATTCTCTTTCTAAAACAAATCTTTATCTCCCCCAATCTCTTTTATAATTTTGATAAAGACAAAATTAATTCCAAAGTAAATCCTGTCTCTGTGGGATCGACCCGTACTTGCACCTGCAATATTACAATAGCCCGTGCGCTTGCGGATTTTAAATAAACCATTAGGTTTCGACCGAACAGCCAGCGATATGCAAACAGCTCTTGAAGCTCGCCAAAAATTTGATTTTCTAGATGGTACGATTACTGAACCTGTTCTTCCCTGCACCATCTCTGATTGGAATACTATTCATGCCATGTTAATTTCTTGGATCATGAATACTATTGAATCTAATGTTAAAAGCACTCTCTCCAAATTTAGAGATGCTAAACGTTTATGGGACTCTCTCAAAAATCGGTATGTTGTGGTTGATGGTCCACGTATTCAACAATTAAAGGCATCGATTGCTCGTTGTGAGCAAACTAAGGGCATGTCGGTGACCACATACTTGGGCAAATTAACTGGGTTGTGGGAAGAACTCCATAATCATGAACCTTTGATTAATTGCACTTGTTGTAACAACTGCACGGCTGCTCAACAACATGCGGATCGCAGAGAGATAGGCAAGCTTCATCAATTTCTTATGGGTCTGAATTCCGAGTATCATGCAAATACTCACACCAATGTTTTATCTATGGATCCTCTTCCCAGTCTTGACAGGGCATATAAATTGGTGGCTCAAGATGAGCGGGTTCGTCTTGCCAAACCTGTTCTTGAAGATGTGGTTAGTTTTGCTCTTCGTACCGGTGGAGCTCGTGGTCGCGACAATCCTGATAAATCCCATCTCATATGTACTCATTGTAAGAAGACGGTTCATGACAATACCACATGTTTTGAATTGCATGGATATCCAGATTGGTAGCTTAAGCAACGTAACAAATCCAATGCACGCGGCGGTAGTCGTCCGCAAAATGGCCGAGGCAGGGGTTCTTCTCGCAGCAACACTGGAACTACAACAACACCGGATCGTGGCACTGTTACTGTTGGTGCAGCCTCTGTAGGATCCCCTTCTGTGGCTTCTTATTCATCATTCACAGCTGAGTAATGGCAGGCTTTGGCAAGCCTTGTCGGTAATTCTCACATCTCAATGATCGTCTCCATGGTAAGTTTGATTCAACTTCATGGATAATTGATACAGGTGCTTCAAATCATGTAACCGGAAACACCTTGTGTCTCCTCAATTCTTGGACTATACCGGCTTGTCCTTTCGGTTTGCCTAATGGGTCGTCTATTTTGGCTCATGCAGAGGGATCCGTTCGTCTGACGGACACCATTACCCTCTCTCATGTTCTTTTTATTCCAAACTTAAGCTGCAATTTAATTTCAGTTTCTCAACTATCTGACGATATTCACTGCACTATCCAATTTAACTCTTCTATGTTTGCTATACAGGACCTGTCGAGGAACTGATTGGAATGGGTGTTAGGCGGGATGGGTGTTAGCCGCGAAAGTAGTAGATTCCATCCCGCCTAACACCCATTCCAATCAGTTCCTCGACAGGTCCTGTATAGCAAATATAGAAGAGTTAAATTGGACAGTGCAGTGAATATCGTCAGATAGTTGAGAAACTGAAATTAAATTGCAGCTTAAGTTTGGAATAAAAAGAACATGAGAGAGGGTAATGGTGTCCGTCAGACGAACGGATCCCTCTGCATGAGCCAAAATAGACGACCCATTAGGCAAACCGACAGGACAAGCCGGTATAGTCCGAGAATTAAGGAGACACAAGGGTGTTTCCGGTTACATGATTTGAAGCACCTGTATCAATTATCCATGAAGTCGAATCAAACTTACCATGGAGACGATCATTTAAGATTTGAGAATTATCGACAAGGCTTGCCAAAGCCTGCCATTACTCAGCTGTGAATGATTAAGAAGAAGCCACAGAAGGGGAACCTACAGTGGCTGCACCAACAGTAACAGGGCCACGATCCGGTGTTGTTGTAGTTCCAGTGCTGCTGCGAGAAGAACCCCTGCCTCGGCCATTTTACGGACGACTACCGCCGCGTGCATTGGATTTGTTACGTTGCTCAAGCTACCAATATGGATATCCATGCAATTCAAAACATGTGGTATTGTCATGACCCATCTTCTTACAATGAGTACATATGAGATGCGATTTATCAGGATTGTCGCGACCACGAGCTCCACCGGTACGAAGAGCAAAACTAACCACATCTTCAAGAACAGGTTTGGCAAGACGAACCCGCTCATCTTGAGCCACCAATTTATATGCCCTGTCAAGACTGGGAAGAGGATCCATAGACAAAACATTGGTGCGAGTATTTGCATGATACTTGGAATTCAGACCCATAAGAAATTGATGAAGCTTGCCTGCGATCCGCATGTTGTTGAGCAACAGTGCAGTTGTTACAACAAGTGCAATTAATCAAAGGTTCATGACTATGGAGTTCTTCCCATAATCCAGTTAATTTACCCAAGTATGTGGTCACCGACATGCCCTTAGTTTGCTCACAACGAGCAATCGATGCCTTTAATTGTTGAATACGTGGACCATCAACCACAGCATACCGATTTTTGAGAGAGTCCCATAAACGTTTAGCATCTATAAATTTGGAGAGAGTGCTTTTAACATTAGATTCAAAAGTATTAATGATCCAAGAAATTAACATGGCATGAATAGTATTCCAATCAGAGATGGTGCAGGGAAGAACAGGTTCATTAATCGTACCATCTAGAAAACCAAATTTTTGGCGAGCTTCAAGAGCTGTTTGCATATCGCTGGCTGTTCGGTCGAAACCTAACGGTTTATTTAAAATCCGCAAGCGCACGGGCTATTGTAATATAGCAGGTACAAGTACGGGTCGATCCCACAGAGACAGGATTTACTTTGGAATTATTTTTGTCTTTATCAAAATTATAAAAGAGATTGGGGGAGATAAAGATTTGTTTTAGAAAGAGAATAAAGCATACACAGAAAAATACTTTGAATATTATAAACGAAGCATTCTCGGAATTGGAAATAATATACATAAAATTGTTCATCAAATAGTCATTGTCTTAGGAAATATAGGTTTTCATGAAAATCAAGGATGGTACGTTAGGCTTACACTACTTCTCACGGTCAAGACAATAGCGTTGTATTCTTCACTAATTATGTCCTAACTATTTGAGATTTTCGTTTATGGTACTCCCGCCCTGTCACAAATGGGCATTCCGGCTTATCTCTAGCTGACCATAATTAGTAAGAATCCATTAAGAACGAGAGTCAACATACTTTCCATTAAAGGAACATCCCTAAGCCGTTGAACTACTTTCGTGATCAATGGAACCCAGTTTCTTTATATGGTTCCGTCAATCGAGATTCTCCGCTAGGTCCTTCTCTCGATCGACTGAATCATACAAGTTGGACGTCTCCAAAATGTAAGTCATTTAGAGATTGATATAAAGAAATTGTTTATATGAAGATAGAAGACAAGACTTTCATAATTTAAGATGATGAACGAATTATGTTTTTGAGTTTCCAACCCCAAGAACAAGGGGGAATTACTCACTAGCCATGTAAAGTAAATAAGCAAATATATAAAGGATAGAGTAAGAAAACTTATGATAAATGAGAGATGAATGGCTGGAATAATACTTCAACTTTATTGCTTCTTTTCCAAAGAAACTCCAAGAACAAAAATGGACTTGCATCTTCAAAGATCTTTTGGAAATCAATGTATATAGTACTTGTAACTTTTCTATGCTAATCTCTAACAATTTCTGGTGAAAATTCTATCAAAATTTGGTATCTAAGACTGATTACAATGGGTCTTTTTATAATGGGGAGGAAACTCTTTAAGAAGGTGCCTTCTAAAGGTGCCTTTTAATTCTGCAGTCACGACTTGCACGGTCGTGTCAAGGATTTTGCACGGCCGTGCCCTCTTGGCGCCAATTTTGGATTTTTGAACTGGCAAATAGCACGGCCGCTCTGAAGGTTAACACGGCCAAGCAATTTTCAAGACACGGCCACTCCACGTTTTGGGGCCAAAAATGGCCCGGATATGGCCAAGTGCACGGCCGTTCCCTCTTGGCTGCACGGCCGCTCCGTCTGGATTTTGGCTTGTGTGTTTGATTTGTTTGCTGCTCTTTCATGCCTTTGCACCAAGATGTCCAAGCATCCTTTGATCATAAAATAGACTTCAAAAACCTGTCTAAAATGCATAGAGTATACCAAAAAGAGTAAAATCTAATAAATATGAAAAAGGAACTAAAAATAGACTAAAATGAGATGAAAATGATAATTTAACTAAGGAAATAGATATAAAAACTTAGGATAAATGACTATATAATAGTCACTTATCAAACTCCCCCACACTAAGCTATTGCTTGTCCCTAAGCAAGTTTAGGATGAAAACATGGAGAGGGAGCAAAGAACGAAAAGAAAATAAAATAAGAATGATCCCTCAGAAATATAGTAGCAAGCCCTAATTGCCTTTTGGATATTGCCTTCACCTTTCTAGTCATATTTTACATATCTTTAAAAATTATTAGAAAGAAGCATTTTGAGAATATTTTAAAGAAATAATTTTTAAGACAATAACCTAATATAGTATATATAGAATTTGATCAAGTAAAGCATGCTAGAAGAATAATTCTTAGATCAATGACTTGGTAAAAAGAAGTGTTTTTTTTTTTTTTTGAGAAAATAGATTTATTGCTTTAAAATGTCCAAATGAAAGTATAAACATTCATTCACAAACTAGAAGCTTTTATAGAATTGTATTGCATTTTTGAATCACAAGGTCGAAAAATGGATGATGATAGTGGAAAAATCTTGTTAAGGCTTCAACAATTTCATCTTATTTTTGTACGTGTTAAATTTTTACAAAAGACCTTAGTTATTTTTTATCCTTTCAAGTAGGAGACATTGTGGCTGCGAACCCCATGTTCCTAATACTTAGATCAAGAATACTTTGGATATTATTTCCATTTGGCAAGGAAGCATCGTCGCAGCGAACGTCGTGCCCCGAGCTACTTAGGAAGTAATAAATTTCTTTTTGCTATTAAGATTTGGTGACTAAGTCACTCTTTTAGAAATAAGATAAAAATGACTAACCTTGATTCGATTAGTGGAAATGGAAAGATGAGATTTTAATGAAGGGGTGTGATTCAAGGGATGTAAACAAAGTAAATGTTTCTAATAAGGGAATAAACATTTAATAAAATTTGAAATGTACATTTAAAGAAATATTTTCAAAAAAAAATTCATAAGAACAACCAAGTGTATAAAGATGATCAATGAAGATTCAAACTAATCAAATGCTTTTTCTTGATAAAATCCTATATATTGCTATATTAACTTATGAGCCTTTTAATTTATTTCCTAAAAATATCCCTATTTTTTTTCTTCTTATTAATTTCTAAGTTTATAGAAAATATGAGAGGAAAGTTAAAGGCATTATCCTAGGGCAAATAGCAAGCATAAAGAATAATAATATGGATCATCATAGGGATTATTATTTTTATATATATACTAGACATGCATAAAAAGAAAAGAAAATGCATTAAAAAAGAAAAATTACTCTAGAAAGCATGTAAATTAAAACTAGAAAACAAGTAAAAATAAGGAAAGATAGGTATACCCCCCACACTTGAAATGAACATTGTCCTCAATGTTTCAAGGAACAATGTAAATCTCGGGGGAGTAAAGAGAAACTTACTGAAATTGAGTGGTGGGTTCGTCTAGTGTTATGAATGAAACTACTCCAATCGGGTCTCCAGTCATGTAGTGCTTTAACCTTTGACCGTTTACCTTGAACTCTCCTTGTGCTTCGTTCCCAATTTCAATGGCTCCGTATGGATATATCTTACGAACTTGATATGGGCCCGTCCATCTTGATTTTAACTTACCTGGAAAAAGCTTTAAACGAGAGTTAAAAAGTAGTACCATGTCTCCTTCTTTGAAATCCTTTTTTATGATATGAGCATCATGCCATTTCTTCGCCTTTTCCTTGTATAGCTTAGCACTTTCGTATGCTTCATATCGGAGTTCTTCGAGCTCTTGTAACTGAAGTTTTTGCTTTTCACCGGCTTCTACTAGGTCATAGTTTATAGCTTTTATTGCCCAATATGCTTTGTGTTCAAGCTCCACCGGTAAATGACATGGCTTTCCATACACCAAACGGAAAGGAGTTGTTCCGATGGGTGTTTTGAAAGTGGTACGATAAGCCCACAAAGCATCGTTCAATTTTGTTGACCAATCTTTTCTTGAACTTATTACCATTTTCTCCAAGATCCACTTTATTTCCCGGTTCGATACTTTCACTTGTCCGCTTGTTTGAGGGTGATAAATTCCTGCTCGGTTTTCAGTGATAGACTCCGTACTTTCTTAATAAAGGCCTCGAATCAAGGCGAGTGCTGAAAAATGCTGAACCACCATCACTTATGATAACTTTTGAAACCTCAAATCTTGGAAAAATTGTATCTTTGAAAAGCTTCAATGACAACTTTGAGTCGTTTGTTGAGAGAGTTGATATGGCTTCTACCCATTTTGAGGACGTAGTCCACTCGCTACTAAAAATATAGGTTATGTGTTGAAGGGACGTTGGAAATGGTCTATGAAGATCAATGCCCCAAACGTGGCCAAAGATCTCAACTCCTCTTAAAATATTATTAAGAGGCATTTTCATTCTCTTCTTGAAATGTTGCCGGTTCTTTTGGCAACGATCATAAGAAATAACGAAATGTCGAGAATCTTTGAAGAGTGGGCCAGGAGAACCTAATTGAAGAATCTTGGCG